>JASSUY010013006.1:0-45449 GCA_032466535.1 Forpus xanthops | reverse complement strand
TGTGCCTGGGATTGCTCCGACCCAGGTGTAGGACCTTGCACTTGGCATGGTTAAACTTCATCAGGTTGGCATCAGCCACCTCACATGTATGTCAAGGTCCCTCTGGATGACATTCCTTCCCTCCAACATATCAGCCAAACCACAGAGCTTGGTATCATCAGCAAACTTGCTGAGTCCTCTTGGTATAGCTTTTCTTGGCACTTGGAGTTGAGATTATTGGTAACAATCATCATGGGTTTATCAAGAATAAATCACACCTCACCAACCTATCTTCTGTGATAAAATAATTTGTGGGCAAGGGAAGAGCAATGGATGTCATTTCCGTTGACTTCAGCAAAGTGTTCACCACTGTCTTTCAAAATCCACTGGTGTCCAAGTTAGTGTGCTTCAGTCTGGGTGGATATGCAGATAGGTGGGAATGATCAGGCTCAGCGCACAATGGGCAATTTGCCCTATTCTGTCTGGGTGAAGTACCAAGTACTGCCAGTCCCTGACCTGATTCTGTCCTTAACATCCATCGCAGTAATCTGATGGAGGTTAATGAGTGCACTTGCATGGAGTTTACAAATTAAACCAAAATGGAGGAACTAATTATTATGCTGAAAGGCAGGACTGTCCTTCAGAGGGATCCAGACAGGTTACAGTTTCATACCAAGGGTGGCTTTCAAAAAGACATACCAGATTTTACCAGAGGGATGTGGTTTGTAGAAAGTGGCCTACAGAAGTCGTGAAGTTAGTTTCTTGGGTTTTGTTTTTCTTTTTTCTCTAAAGAATATGTTTCCCGGTAGAAGGCCAGGCTTCCATCCTGGAAGTGCCACTCTGCTGTAGCAGTCATTTAAGAAAACTAAGAAATCCTGCAGGACTCCTTGTCAGAAATATACTCTGATTAAATACATGTGAAGCTTCTTCATTTTTTAAAAGGCCTTAAATATTGCATAGGGTTGATAATATACAAATTGCTTTACAAATGCTATGTTTCAACATCAGTGTTGATATACTGAAGGCAAGACAAATAATTATTCACTGGAAGCATATGGTACTGCTTACCTTATAAAGTTCTCCTAATTAATGTAACTGTAAAAAGATGACTATTGAAATGTAGGTAGTAACTCTAGTTGTTAAAATCATAATTACAGCAGTGTTAACAAGAGCAGTGTGGGTAGTAGTCTTTTGTTATTAGTTCCACATCTGAGTATCAGTTGGTACTCTTTCAAGGCATTTACACACCAATTTCCATGCTTCTTTTTTTTGAAAGTGAGTGTGTGTATTGACTAATGAGCCAGCTGAAGCATTTCTGTAAGCTGGCTGTTGGTGTTTGCAGAAAGTTGAGTATTCACTTCCAGTTTAAGGCTGTGGAATATGCTGACTTTAGGAAAATAAACCATGTTATTTGATTTAAATGTGTAGATGTTGAAAATGAATTTACACAGAGCTGCATTAGAGAAAATGGGCAGTTTCAAGAATACAGTCAGTTTAATCCCAAGGTTAGTACACAATTGCAGATTTTGTAAATTAATTCTAAAGATATAGGAAGAGAAGGAATTATAGTTTGTAACAACTGACTTGATATATTTTCAGTTGGTAGTAACTGTTCCTTGTATGGATGATTGGACGAGGAAGAGTTAATTAGAAACAGTTATTCGAGGCAGACTGGAGCTATCACTGAAGTCAAGTCTACTTTTTTTTTTTGTAAGCGACCCAGACAAGGGCAAGTAACAGGAAAGTAATAGAAAATAAACCACTTTTTGTCGTTTCAGTCAGACTTGTGCTGTAGTGCTGCTGCTGGGAAACACGGGTTCAGCTCACAGTCCTGTCGGAAATTCTGTGACCTGACAGACTTGAATGAATGTCAGACTGCTTAGGGCAGTGCTCTCGATGGCCTTATTGGTCACAGGCTCAGAGCAATATTGTGAAAGATGCCTTTGTCTGGATAAACCTGACACTTGCTAAGCAAAAGGCAAATAAAGGATAAAAGGGCAGAGAAAAGGTAGAGAAAGAAAATGGACAAAGAAGGGAAGGTAAACCAGAGTGGTATTTTTAGGTCTTTCTGACTTTAAATTGCCATGAATGTGATCTATTCACAGAAGCTGTTTTGATCAGGAGAGTAGTGATTCTGAGGGTGTTATGAAGAATCCAAGGAGACTTGGGGAATGGCAACTACGCTGATCATGCTTTCCAAAGGATTTCAAAAAAGAAGTAATGTCTAATTTGCTGTATGCCACCTTTGCAGATTGTGGCCCGGTGTGGGACTTAAATCATAGATGCCCAGTTCAGGTTCCATGCTCTTCTGTTTAACATTGTTTTGTGGCTTGTATATGCAGTACCTTCCTTGCTTCCAGTTGATATAGCTTATGTGAATTTTAATGATTTCAAATGTGATTCTGTGATAATTACTTTATAAAGATTCCATGGGAATAGGTGCCAGAAGGAAACTGATGACTGAATTGGTTGAAAGAAAATTATAACAGCTAGCAGCAAAAATTAATTTTGGTCAAAAATTCCTTTAATACTGAAGAAGGAGCATCACTGGGGTAACACCTGGCTATTCAGTGGGTATATTTGATAATGTGATTAACAAAGAGGTTGTACATTTTGTTAATGGTTACAGTGCCCCCTTCCCAACACAAACTCTTCCTTTCTCTTCATTTTTACAGTCTTGGTGATTGTCATTTTGTGAGATCCTCTATTCTAGGCTTCAGTGCCGCTGAAGAGCAGACAGTATTTAATGACCTTCTGCATCAGCAGTTTCATCCCTTGAGAAATTAAAATTGATCTGTTTTGTCTTTGATATTGAAAATCTAAAGTGGACTTTTTCTTCCTAACTTGTATAATAGTAGCAGGATAACAGTTCTCAAGTGCATTGTAGAGTTAAGGCTACTTTAAAATAAACTGTTAACTAACATGGACAGAAAATAGTGCCTGTCACTAGATAATTTAAACTATATCCCTGAAAAGAAGGAATGCTTTTTGTTGTCTCTGTAATATTGCAAGGGTTCTGTCTGTTTAAAGGTAAAAAAGAAAAGTTTTCAAATGACTTTTTGTTCCCTGCGAATTTCATAGGACCTAATTACTATTTATTCTTATCCATCCCATCTTGGAAAACTGCCAGGTTAACCTATAGCTGTAAGAAATGTCATGCTTGTCCTTAAAGGGTGAATTAGTGTTTGCCCTCAAACACCCTACTATTTTGTATGATAGACTGCAGCTTTCAGTTTATGATTTTAACAGATCAATAGGAACATTAATTCTAAGAGGAAGCTCAGACTCTCTGCCTGAAGTTAAATTTGCCAGTTTTTTTAATTACTGTTATACTCTCATAAGGGCGAAATTTCCTTAGGAGACTCAAAGACAGGAAAGTAATTCACTGGAGAAAAAGCAAATGATGCGGAAAATGCCAATATCAATTTCCTAAATAAGTCATAATTTGAATGCCAAGAATCTTGTTTCCATCACTAAGTAATAACATGAATAATCTGATCAGAAGGTATATTTACAAGCTCATGATTTAACTTAGGTGACTGATATAAATTAAACCTTCCTGAGCTGTGTGAGATAATGTCCTGACCACAAAAAAATCCAAAACAAAACCAAAGAACTTTACCTCAGGGGGGCTAATGTTTGTAGCATGAGCTGTGTATTAACAGCTTTATCAACAAGGCTGAATGGCCAAATGCTGCAAATTTGTTTAGGGACATTGCCAGCTGTATTTCTATACTTACATTTGATGTTGGGTGGAATCTCAAAACAGCTTTAAATTGAAGAAACTAGTTAGCACAAAATAAAAGTTCTTTTGTCTTTAGCCTCAACCACTTCATACATTTTTCAGTTTCGAAGTGCAGTCCATTGCCTTATCCTAGCTGTTTTCCTTTCCAAGTTTTGTTTTTTTTTCAGTTCCTGCTTGCTACTTTTCTCTCTTTAGCATATTTTGTCATACAAACAGATGTCTAAAGTCTTCTGTATTTAGAAGAATACTTTTGGATTTGTGTGCAGAGGTTCTTTATCCTCCAGTGAAGAAGGTGAAGTCCTTTTTGGGCTATGTTAATAATCCCTTACGAGGAAGAGAAGCAATTCTTTGTTAAAAGAATCTCTTGCTGATTTATTTTTCTGCTGCGAAGCAGTGCCTTTGATATGCTTCAGTTAATCCTATCTTTTTTAATGCTCATTTCATAAAGAGATGTCACCTCCTTAGGACCCATGGCTAAAGCCAGCAAACGCTAGGTAGACGCCTAAAGTTTATATAAAGTACTAGCAGGAAAGAGGTCCAGTATGTTTATATTTACAGCTAAAGATATTTTACATGTTTTACAAATTCCTTTGTATTCCTTGAGTCATTGTAAAATCTGTTATGAGTGAAAAAAGGGACCTAAGAAATCTAAACATGAAAAGTGACTTTTCTGTTGGCAGTTTATTAATGTTTATCTTCATTATTCCAGGCTTTTATTTGCATTATAGAAAAGTGAAACTTCTTTTACCTTTTTTTTTTTTTTCACTGTTTTGGACTGTGCCTTAATCATATTTCAGTTTTAAAATAGACTGTGGTCGTATTTTATTTTTGCAGGGGCTATATGGTGGGTCTTTACTTTGAAGAGGATGTTTATAGGTTGTTTCGTTATTTTACCATCCAAGCAAAATGCCTTTATATACCTAATGGGTTTTTTTAACTTTCTACTTATTGCAAATAAGTTTTATTATGAAACAGTGTTGAAGTGACTAATGGCTTAGCATTATAAGGGCAACAAGCCTAGTGGAAAGAGATGTGGTTTTTTGAAAAGAAAGCATAGCTAGGCTTTTGGAAAATAGTCCTGGTTATATACATGCAGCAACAAATACAGTTCAGGAGTTTAGATGTTCATCCCACAGGAATAAATCAGAACAAATGGCAGCTAATTGGAAGGTTTTGTAAGGTGTGCTAGTGTAAAAGACTCTTCATTGCTTTATAGCTGAACTCCAGATATTGTTGACAGAAACTTCAGTTATTGACTTGCAGCTGATGAGCACAAAGCAGAGTAGACAGTTGGAATAAAATGGCATTAGAGCATCAAAATTTAGAAGTTTCTAGCACTCTTAAGCACGAGGTTGTATTTTACTTTCTAGGACTACCCTAGCTTCATTGTCAGCCTGATGTGAGTGTTCTGTGCATTTAGTCTGAAGTCTTTTTCATTTATGTCTAAGAAGTATATACATATAAGTAAACATCTACTTATTTGAAGATGGACTTTAAATGAGGAAGTGTTGGTTTGGGGTAAAGAATTTTTTCATTGTTTCTTTTCCCTCCTCTCTCTTTCCCCAGTGACTGCAGCTTCCATTAAGAATTAGACTCTTCAGTCAGGTAGTTTAAAAACTTATGCATTCAGAACAATGCATAGAGCAGTTGTTCATTCTGAAAGTCAGGGAGATTTGATGGCTAGTAATGTGTACAGAGCATGGAGGGGCTGCCCTGAAGGGTAGAGACCTAGGGCAGCTGGTTGATCTCGAAGGATGCCCTCCTCAAAGCATTAGCTGTCCATTGTGCAGGAGTCAAGGTCAGTGTAGATCTCATCTTGCTAATGTGTGGAGTGAACCTGCAATCACCAGTTATTTTCAAAAAAGAGAGGAGTCTTTTAATGAGCTCTTTGAATAAAGGCACAGTCCACAGGGATATTCCTCTGTGGTATTTCAAACTGATCAGAGGACGCAGCCTCCTTTTAACCCATTGCATGCAGTGGTGCACTCCCCTCTCCCTTTCCGCATTGGCTGAGGCACTTGGCAGGTACAGACTTCCCAATACATCATCTACACGTTCCACTTAGTATGTACCCTCATTTACTTCATACGTTGTCTGATCATTATTTTCTACTTTGTGCCTCCCCTAGGTGGAGAAGTTAATATTCATAACCATATTAAGCACGTGCGCTTCTTTTAGCAGTACTGCTGTTGTGTCTGTACTGGTCTAGTCAATATTGAAACGGTGAGATACTTTAAAAAATACAGAGCAGAAACACTATTATTTAATCCCAAGAGATGTTTTTTTCCCCTCCTTCCAATGATATGCTTCTAAATAGGGTAAGTTCTGTTTCATGGGATGCCAAAGAGCATCTCATTTCTGCTTCATGTGAATTCATTCAATGTGAATGGATTTGTTAAGTTCTTTTGAGAATGTGTTCCCAGAACTTCTCATTTATGCCTTATACCTTAATATTTCTAGCTGATAGTTAATTGTTTATTCCTTTTAGTATTGCTGTAGAGATCCTTGATGAATTAGGGCTTCCGTGCAAAATGTTAATATAATAAGATGCCTCATAATGGTACAGAAGAAAGTGTCCCAGAGTGATTCAAGTAGCTTTCCCTTAATGTTATTTGCAGAGACAATTTGTGTTACAGCTTTTAAAAAGCATATTCTGCTAGCCATGCTTCAGAATCATAGCTATTTTAGAAAAAGCAGCTATAGCACTACATGTATCTGATAGGAGAATGAATACTTAAGCCATAAGATGCAAGAGAGACAGGAAATCTTGGAGCCCTCCTGATTAGTAGTGCCAAAGCCATACAGCTGTGCCTTGGCAAACTCAGTGAGATATAAGAAATGTTGCCATTCTCTACAGGGACAAATGGAAGACTTCTTAATCTGTTTGGAAGACTTCTGATTGCTCACAAGGGAGCAAGGTGACTCGCACCTCCTAAACCAAAGCAAATCCCTTGAAGTTACAGCATTTCAATGATATATAATTGCCATTTCTTGATCAGGCTACACAGACAATTGCTGTAAAATATTGCTCTTGAGGTGGTGTTCATTGCTGTTTTAACTGAGGCTACTGCCTCCACAACTGAACTGATAGAGCACTTTGGTCATTCTTAAGACTCCTGCACAAACCAATGGTTTTATTTTTTACTTTTGAAACAGTTGTACTTAAAGAATAGCAGCCTGCCAAGGAGTATAGTCTAATGTATATTTCAGTTATGGTGACTTGGAAAGGACACTTGGAACAATATGGAATATGTCTGTACATGAATCGCTCATTAAAATCCAAACTTGAGCAAATTTATATTCCGTACTAGACCAGAAACTGGCCCTTACGTGAACAGAAAAGTTGATCTACTTTATTGTTATTGCTTCTCTTTTTAAAATGTTTAATAATTTTTTTTTTGATTTGTTTTTCTACTCCTGTCTTCCAATTGGGTTCAGAAACAAAACATCCTGGGACATGTGCCGTCATCAGTCTTTACTATCTACTATAAATTGCCTTTTTCTGAGATTGTAGTATTAAATAGTACAACAGTGATTATTTTTATATGTATGTGTCATGGGTTCAGCAGCAGCAGTCATTTTTCTCCTTCTTGGTAGCTGGTGCAATGCCGTGGTTTTGATTTTCGGCCTGGGAGCAGCGCTGATAACACTAGTGTTTTCAGTTACTGCTTGGTAAAGTTTAGGCTGGCCAAGGACTTTCTGGGCCTCATGCTCTGCCAGGGAGGAGAGGAAGCTGGGAGGAAGCAGAGACAGGACACCTGACCCAAAGTGACCAAAGACGTATTCCATACCACAGCACGTCATGTCCAGGATGGAAAAAATGGAGAGCAGAGACCCAGAAGGGTGGGGTGTGCACTGCATGGTCAGGCTTGGTATCAGGTGAGAGGGATGCACTGCTTGGTTGGACTGGGTGCGAATTAGTTGGTGAGCTCTTGTATTCTTTCCTTGTATTTGCCTTGTCATTATTATTATTGGTGGTAGCAGTAGTGATCTATGTTATACCTTAGTTACTGGACTGTTCTTATCTCAACCTGTGGGAGTTGCATTCTTTCGATTCTCCTCCCCATCTCCCCGGGACTGGGGAAGAAAGAGGGGGAGTGAGTAAGAGAGCTGTTTGAGGGCCTTAAACCATGACAGTTCTTTCAACAGTGTGAAAGGATGATTAACTCTTTTTGCTTGAGTTGTTTTCTTACTTGTGCAGAAGTAGAATACAAAAAAACGTCTCTGTAGACTAGTTGCCTGGTGTTGAATTCTGCATATTCCATAACAGGAATTCATGTTACTTCTTCAGATGAAAGATAAATAACCTGAAACTGAGTGTGCAGCACTATCGTATTTGATGTTTGTTGCAGGCTTCTCGGATACACTTGTTTAATTTGCAAGTAAAGCACTTCAGGATTTCTTCTTATCGTTGTTGTGTCAATGGTACAAGTTCAGCTTGAGATACAAATCAAGATGTGTTTGTTCTTGTTTGTACACCATTGCCAAGAAAGTGTTTCTGGAACTGAAACTTAGCTGGCATCTCTTGGTTATTTGGAGACTGTATCCAGCTTGCATTTCCATAATGGTCCTGATGCTTTAGAATTCCCTGATAACCATATTGGCTGCTGCTGTATCAGGTAGCCTAGGGAAGTTGTTTCATTGCTATGTCATCTGAGAGCAGGTGAGTGTGGAGTTGTTTGTCTGACTGCTTTTGTTTTCTGATTTTTCACAAACTACTGAGAATGACCAAATTATGGAAGTTTCGGGTTGGAAGTGTCCAAAAAGCTCATCCAGTCCCATGGGCAGGAACACCACATACTAGACTAGATTGATCAGAGCTGCATCCAGTCTGGCCTTGAACACTGCCAGGGATGTTTAGTCGGAAATCATAGGAGCCTGGCAATTAAGGTAAGGCTTGGAGCACATGGTGCTGCGAACAGGCAGGTCTCTGGGTCTACAGCCACTATCAGTCAAGACACCAGATTTGCATTGTGTTTCTTGGGAAGAGATTGCTTTAGCTCACGTTCTGCTCCTTGAGGAAGGGGCCTCTTATGAATGTTTCAGTGTGGTTGCTCTCAGGTGGCACAAAAAGGTCATCAGTCTGGTGATTACTTTTGCCCGTTAGTCCTTTATGAAGGTCTGTATTTAGATTTATCCTCTGAAGTGATTTCAGTAATATCCTGGTTACAAAGGGTTTGTGATGGGTGTTTGGGGCATCTCTTTAAGGCTTGTGACTTTAAATCATAGTCAACGAACCCTGAAAGAGACTCTGAATTCTCATGGGATTTGTCCTGTCACAACAGTGGTGTTTTTTACAGAAGACATAATGTTTTTATAAAAGCATTTTATCAGTTGCTCATCAAGTTTATTTTTCATTCACTAAAATATACTAGTTTCTCATTCCAATGTGTTTGTGAAGTTCTCATGAACACAGCATGAGGCATTATATAGCTTTTTGATTTGTGGTTTCGAAACTGCCATAATTATATATTTTTTAGTTGTTTCATAAATTGAAAACTGTATTTTTGAATCAGTTTGTTGCGAACTTGAATAACACTAAAATCAAGTTTCTTGTAAGCTTATATCTGGGTTATGTAAATGAATATGATACTGTAACTATTTTCCATACATGATACTAATTTTCTTCTATTTGACTTTTCTCCAGTGGAACCCTAGAATTTTCTTTGTTGTATGAAATTAAAATGCCACTCAACCATCCTCTCAGACTAGCTTCTCATTGTGTGATGGTATAAATCAACGTCATCAGTGTTTTATAATATCAAGAAAACTATTTGTAGGTAGTTAATTATATGTAATACATAGGCATTGGATTGAAAGATGAAAACAGAATTAAGTCGCAGGGGGGAGGGGGGAACTTTTTGTCCTTTCATATAGAGCTTGGAAAGAGCAATTGAAGCCTTGAATAATACTGTTCAATTTCCTGCAGCTTTTTCTTACATGCTTATCCTCAAAGGACATAGGAAGCAAAAAAACAGTCCCTCACATGCAGCAGATTTCTTATGTTCCCTGCAAATAAGAATGAATTCTGTTAACACTCCAGATAAAACGTATTGGTGCAATGGGACATGATCTTTTGCACAACAGTTGGTTATCAGTTGCATTTTGTCAGTTGCTATGCTTTCTTGAATTAACAGGGGTGACTGTAGTATTTTGGGATGTATGAATAGGTGTTTGTTTCTTTAATAGTACACTGTTAGCAGCAGCAAACCCAAATTGTCCTGACTTGAGCCTGTTGCACTGATTTGAGTTTGATCTTGCAAGCACACAAATAGTTGCAGTCACTTGACATTGCTGGATGCTGCTCATTTGAAGTCCATGGATCAAGTCAATAGCATCACTGAAGTGACTGGAATTTTGTTGGGGTGTTTGATTTGTTGTCTTAAACTGTTCATATGCCATACAAGCTGCTAAATGCCCTTATCATCCAAACTGCAGCTGTGTCCAAACGTGGTTCACTTGTTGCAGAATCGGACTCCTAAATAATAGCTTGTCAAAGGTTAATTTTCAGATCTGATACTCATGACTAAACTGTATAGCATCAATTTAAATGTCCAAACACACAAACCAGTTTGTGCTAGAAATTGAAATTAGCATGTAAACTGACAAAATCTGTACTGACATCTAATTATGGTGCATAATAGGGTCTTGTTCCAGTGTACTAACACCTCTCTGTTTTTTTCAAATCTCATTAATCTGGACACATAAGCTTTATTTTCCAATGGACTCTCATTTACTAAGGTTGTAATTCTGCTTCAAAATTATGTTACTGTTGATTAGCAATTTTTGCTGAAAACAGTTTTCTACTAGGTTAAGTAAGAATATTACCCAGGTTGTGTCTTAGGGTCCAATGTCTAAATGAATGTAAGAACAATTTTGTAGGTGATTTAATCGAAGTATCTTGTGCTGTGCCTGTTTAGCTGCCACTTCTTTTTCTGTTAATGTGATTTCAGTAATAAGAGCCTTAGGGTGCCATATTTTGGTTCTGTTCTTTTTTGTATTTCTGATTGATAGGTATTGATTTCATTTAGCAGGATATCTGCCATGCTGCTGCACTTGTGGTGGTGCAGGAGTTTCATTTTCACTTACCCTTGGAGTCCCTGAGCCTCAGTGGCAGGTTAAATGTCTAGAAGAGCCTGGCCTGTCTCACTTGTACGTATGGCAAAAGCAGGAATATACTGTGGAATACTTTTGATGAGAGAGAAGGGACGCTGAGAGATAGGTGGTATTGTAAGGGACTATCCTGATGTAGTTGTCTGCTTTTTGCCATGCTTGTCTATTGAAAACCATTTTGTTAGGCACAGGTAGACCACCCGACTTGCTATGTTTCTGTGGTGGCTTTTTTCTTCTTGGTGGGGACAGAGCAAGGTCACATCAGAGTGTTGAAAGATGTACAGTACTGCTTCCACTGAAGTCTTTAAGGATTTTTCTCAGTGACTTTAAAGGAACTAGAGTGTAATGCCTGGCGTGATTTATAAATTTCTTTTGTTCATGGCCTTGAAGAATGAAGGAGCATGAATAGAAGGACATGTAACATTAGTTGTGAAGGAAACACTGAGCAGGAAGATACCTGATAATTGCACTTCAGGAATTAAAAACCACAACAAAGTCCAATTCAGTTATGAGGGATAAAAGTGACGATTTTAAAGTGACTCCAGATGAGGTAAACAGAGATGGGTAGGTTTGACTAACTGTGGCAAGTTGTATTGAACTTGAACTTTTAAATAGTCTACAAGTTTCTGGTGTGATTTGCTCTGTGTTCAAAGATGAGTAAGGTAAATGTTATCAAACGTAGCTTTAATTGTAATGGCTGTGATTACTGAGAGAAGCACAGTTTTACCAAGCTGATTTCTGCATCAGTGTTAATAAATATTAGTATTTAGACAGAGATCTACTTTTATGAATGACAGCATTTACTTAGAGTTCACAGACATTGCAGTGTAGAATTAAGGGGTTTACTGTGCTCCACTATAATGAATTGAATTTCCATGCTTTCTGTTGATTTTAAATAATAGTGGGCACTGCTGAATTGTCATCCTGTGAACTGGAATACTTGCAGTGAAATTATGCCATACCATTATAGGGCAAAATAAGTTAAAAAATTGTAAAGAAAAAGCTCAAAGACTGTTCAGTTACCGTAGAAGGAAATTCTTATTCTTCTACATGAAAAGGCATATGTTGGTATAAGGCAGTATTTTTACATGTGCCTCATAAAGCTTTTGAAATTGCATAGTCTTAGATGCCAGTATTAGACATTTCGAGTGTGCTGGCTGTTTCTCGACTTTATTGTTTTCAGTTTCTCTAGCTGGTACCTTGTTAATGCAGTTCAGGTACTTTGATGTTTGTGGTAATTTCTAAGGAACTGCATGCAGTTACATTCTATAATAAATGATGATGACGATTGGATAATTCAAGTGAATCCTCTTCAGCCACTGTCTTCAAAATGACTATTTATGATTTTCTTTTTTTGTTGGGACCCCTGTGCTACACTATGAGCTACAAAATCCACATATTCTTCAGCATGATCCTGTACCTTCTTTATACTGTGTCTGTAAAATTACGTTCATTGAACTGCAAGTTATATTTTGACCTTGGAGTAAGTCTGTTGTTATTTCTTATTTTGCTCAATTTCTCCAAAGAAAGTGTTATTAATGGCTCAACTTTCTTAATTCTGCTGTTTCCCAGGATTGTGTCTTGCAGTCCCCCTTTTTTTTTTTCTCATAAGTTTGTAGACCACTGCTGATTTGATACAGAGAAAGGTATTTCTTTTGTAGGAAGACTGAGTTCCTAGATTCTACGATGGTTTTCTTGCATGGTTTTGTGCAAGAGAAGGTGATAGGGAAAGGCTGATTGTAGTCCAAATAGTTTTTTATTGCCACAGAATTTTCTCATTCTTATTAGAAAAATTAATATATAGATCAAACCGTTAATTGAAAATGAAAATACGTAGCCATATATTCTCTCATATATACATATATTCTCTTATTTAATAGATTTGCGTTTTATATGATACATGCAGTTTTCCCTCTGATCTGTTGGATTTACAAAGGACAGCACAGATCTATTTTGGAAATGCATAAAGAGAGTGTAGAAATTGGCAAAATAAGTGAAAGGAAATCAGAAACAGAATTATCCTCTCATTTATGGATGCCTGGAAAGTCAGCTCAATGCAAGTAACTGTTTGCTATGGGAAAGTTCTGCTATATTTATCCTTAATCTTCACTATTTGGCCTTTTCCTATTCAGAACTCTTCCCCAACCAATCTGTTCTATTCTAACTTCTGTCCTCTTCAGTTTAGGTAATTTGTGTTCTTAAAGCACTTTACTGGTTGCTTACCAGTTCTAGATGTTAATGAAATAATGCAATGGACATAACCTTTTGAGTACTTACATATAAATTGAAAATGGATGAAGCTATGCAGTCTGTGTTTAGAATATGTACGCATAGGAACAACAACTACAGAATCAGTAGAAAGAGAAGGCTTTTTTGGTACCTGTGAGAGCAGGAGCATTGTGCACTTTGAATATGAGGGGAAAAAAGTAGCTTGTGTAGATCCCCTATCAGTCAGATTTAGTTTGATGTATCTGATGCAGAATCAAATCAATATAATTTATTGAAGTCTTCAGGCTTTTCCAGACTATGAGATGAGTTCAAAGTTTTATCTGTCTATATCTAATTATTCTGTAGCTCAAGATTAGTTTTTTCTGTTGGAAAATTCAGATTCATTCTATGCAATTATAATGGCAGTTTCTGCTTAAAATGGAGCAGTGTCTTCAATCTTGACTCATCTTTCCTGATCACAAGAGGGCAAAGAGAGTCTTAACATGAAGGGTAGTTCAGGGATGAGTACATGGTACTTGTCAAGCAGTACTCTGATGAGGTCTCCAATATCCAAACCAAGAGCCCTACTCAATAGTATATTTTTTTTTTTTTTTATCACTTTCTTCCCCTGTTATATTTTGTAGAAATAATGAAGTATTTACTGGAGCAGGAAATTGAAACTTCCCTTCCTCCATCTCAATAAGTCCCTCACCAGTGGACTGTAGAGAGTGTTTATCTTTCTTTTTCTCCTTAAAATTAACTGAATAAAAACATCTTCCACAGAAGAACTTATGAGGAACAGAAAATTACATTGAGCCCAATGCTGGGAGGTTTCGCTTGAAGTGCAGGCTTGAGTTCAGAGTTTTTTGTCTGAATCACAGAAGTGAAACGAGATTGAATTATTTATGTCTCCATTTAATAAGATGGTTCTTTTCTTTTTCCCTCATCTCTTTTTCCCCCTTCAAAGTATCTTTTTGGCTTTCATTTCATCCCTTTATAGGACAACAAGAAGTTTACAGTGTCGAAGACGCCTCCTGCCTACAGTGCTCTCTTTCAGACTAATTCTTCTTTTAATAGACAGCACACAGTAATATAACAGGTAGCTCTAGGCATATACAGATTTTCCAGATAAAAGATTGAGAGATAGCAGGTAGTTCACAGCATCACCCTGCTAGAATGTATTTAATTGCACCTGCTGCAAATATGGTCATTTTTAGATTTAATTGTGAGGGAATGTGATGATTATCTGTGTCTTCATGGGACTTTTTATATCCTGAGGACCTCAGCAGCTGGGGAGGTGGAAACTGGTGTACAGTTAATATTGCCTGTCCTTGGATACATTTTGAGATAGAGGTTTATGAGAAAGACAGAAAGAAGATACTCTGTTTTCATTGATTGCTTCAGTCTACTTCCTTAGAGTAGACTATTGATTGAAAAATTAAATGGGCATCTAGGAATTGTTAATCTGATTTTATACTGTTAATGTATATACATTATATGCATATACATATATATATATGTATAATTGCATGTACAGGATCAATCAAAAGTTTCAGTTGAGATATTTGAGCAGGTGTTCTGCCAGACTCATGCAGCAGTCAGCAGCTCCCTGTTAACTTGAGTGACAGACACCTCAAGATTTTCTTGGACTTCCAGGCAGATGGGGGTGATGTTGTGTGCATGATGCCATTGTTCAGTAATAGTGTGAGAACATACTTTCCTCATTTTTAAAAGAAACACAAAGTCCCTACGATCTTTATGAGTATTTTTGAGTCTGATTTGAAGTATTAAATGAAAGATGATACGAAGGAAATGTAGTGGTGAAAAAAATAGTAGTTTTATAGTGAAGTGTTTTCATCTCTGTATTAATATTAACAGGCTATTTCATAGAACTTCACTTTGGGTCTCTAAATCCTAGGGAGTTCTTTATTAGTTAAACTGCTAATGAAGACCTGGACCTGTTAAAACATTTGAAATAAGGTCTCACTGGTAAACCAAATACTATGATTTTTCAGGAATGAGGTTCATGTCAAACTAGAATGCACAGCCTCTAGAAGTAACCATTTTCTCTCTCCTCAAGAAATCTCATACAGAGAGCATCCACAAGTAATTTACTGTAAGACTGTGTTCTCCATCTGTTACTAGTGAATATAGCCACCTTACTTTCTCTACCATGTTATGAAAACTGGGATATTAAATTGGCAGAATCTTCTTCTATTAGAGGCTTTATTCTTGCAGAAGGCTTTAAATTAGTTGAATAAAAAGATGCAAGATTTTTTGTTGGAAATGAGTGCTTTGCCTAACCAACTTTTTAACTGGATTTAATCACAGACATCCCAGGAAATTAATAATTCCAATAGTGAAGAGAATCATTATAATGTGGAAAGTCCTTGTGCTGCATAGTAGTTTCTTTTATTAAGCCATCTGTTCTTTCTTCGATTCAAGTGTATTTTGGGTAGGGACTTTACTAGACATTCCAGCATCCCTCACTGGCTAGACTATCACACTAATTAAAGATCTGCTTTATAAAATAAAAATATCTAACAAGCAGTTCTGGAGCTCAGTTCTCCCTTAGGCATGAAGGAACAAATGTCAGGAAGTCTTGTCTTGGATTTCAGTGCATATTTTCCTTCCCACTTGTTCTGTTTAATGTGAGGGTGATTTAAGGAAACAGTGCATGCAGCATAGTTGACAATCTGTTCTCTGATTATTTAATCTGGGCCAGGGCACATGCACTTTCTGTGCACTTATGCCTTGTATCTCAATCTGTTCTTCTCAGTGGGTGAACTGGAGAGCTGTAGGCAGTTGAGTGTTGCCTTCCTACAGAGAGAATCCTCTTCTGCACATTGCAGCAGAGTTCTGCATCTCTCAGAGTCAAACCTTGAGACCTCACATATCGTATGGACCACAGCAGGTCATAACATCAATTTAATGATTTGGTAAGTTTTAATCTAGTATTGGAGGTGTCTAGAATACTGATGCATTTGGGGAATTTGAGCTGCTACATAGGTTCTACAGGGTTAAAAAAAAAAAAAAAGGAGGGGAGACCCATTGTTAGTGGAGGTGGGGAAGAAGTCTTCTGCACCACCTCTTCACATTCAACAAAACAGCTTCTCAGCAGGCTCCTGCTTCCTGCTTCAGGAGCGTCCAGCTTTCCTAAGGGCTGTACCATGCTGCTTTTTCTTCCCTAGAACACTGTTCACCAGGATGCAGACAGTGCTTCATTCCTTTTAAGTGCCTTTGCTGTTCTGACCAGTGTTACTCTCCAGACAGGTCCAGATAGATACTGTTTGCTCTCCTGCAGTGGTTTGACTCTCATTCAGGCATGCTCTTTTCACATTATATGGTCTCAAACATAAGACCATAAGGAGGGTGAGGAGAACCCCAAATGGTTGAAATGACCTCTTCGATGTGGTTCAGAAAAGATTTACAGAGATAGGTGCCTGTCAGCTAGTTCCATAAGGATAGTCTCTTCCCACTATTGCAGAAGTGCATTGATTGGTGTTATGAAATAATGGTACTATTTCTTGTAATACAGGAGGAACCTCCTTCAGATTGGTAATTGAAAAGTTGAGCATCTCAAGCCTATGAAAGATAGCAGTGCTGTGTGTTCATAGGGCTTGTAAAACCATTGCAAATTTTAGCAATTTTAAAGTACAAATAGATTACATAACATTAATTCCTTTTGTTTCTTCACCCTTGCACTGTGATTGAAGGATATCAACTTCGCTGTGGAGATGGAACCATTGGTTCTGCATTACATGTATGCACTTGAAGAGATGTATATGAATCACTGCTTTCCTGAACCAGAAGCTTGCTGAAAAGCAGTATACTTTTTGCATTGCTGAAGGATGGATGATTTCCTATTATCTCTTTCCATACCCTTCAAGCCTTCCTGTAACTGTAAATCTTGCCATCTGCCTTGTGTGGTTTTTTTTTTTTTTAATTACTGTGGTCACGCCTTCATCTTTAATTTGCTCTTTGGAGCTAAACAATGCAAATTGTATTGCTACCTTTCTGTTTTAAGTAATCTTTTCTTCACCACCCCCAGCCCGTAAGGGACTGTGGTGCCTGCAGATGGGCAGGGAAGAGACCGTGTGTAGAGATTTTGTGTTCAAAATGTTACAGACCATCACACACCATCCCCATAATGTGCTATGTAGAATGAGATCTTCAGCATAGAGCTGTCCAGAAAATGCTAAGCCTTCCTCATCAGACTATATGGTTTAGGGTTAGAGGATGAGCGCTCTGACACTCGGGTGAAAGCCAGCTTCTCTTTTGAAACAATGTGGTTTTAAAAACCACCCTGATTTAATAGTATTAGCAGCGGTTTTATTCTTTCTCGTTCCCCACAGTACTCCTTCATTAAAATACATCAGAAAAAGTGGATAGTAACAAGAAAAAAAAAAAAGGCTTTAAAATGAAGATCATTCTTGAAATGACAGTTTAGTTTTACATCCTTCGAGATTACACTAGTGAAAAATGGGTCACCTGAACTATTATTGTTCTGTAGCTTTCTGGGATTAGAAATTGTTCTGGATCCCCTGCTGTGAATATTTGTAGGGCAGTCCTGAGTCTTGATCACAGCAGTTCTGCTGCTGCCAGTAAAGGAAACAAACAAGAAAAGCACTAATGTGAGACAAGGCACAGAGGGAGTGACAGAGTGATTTTTGAGGGGTTGTAAGTGGCTGTGTGGAAGAAACCTTGGCTTTGACACTGGTTTTGAAACCACTCTGTGATGTGTACCGAAGCATAGTAAGGTAGATCCATTGGGAAATTCCCCTCTAAAGCAGGTTCTTACCCAAATGAAAACGTTAATATGAAACTAAAATAGTAAAATCTTTAAAAAGTAATCCCTATAATAAATATTTCACTCTGAAGTGTTCCGGGGCATGTATTAAGGAATTTTTTTCTTGGCTTTTTTTCCTCTCTAACGCTGCATTTCCACCTGGCAAACTTCTCATACAGAATAGACTAATTGGCATTAAATCTTGCAAAAAGTCAAGCTTTATCCTCATTTCCTGCTAATTTAATGAGAGGTGAAAACAGGCATGTAAGTAGCTAAAGAAGACAAATACCTTTTTTTTTTGCTATTCTGTGAAAATTACATGTGATAAAACCAAGCTGTTTTCTTGTCCTGGGACTCTTCATACATAGTGTTTGTTATATAGATTTCTTTTACAACTTCCCACAAAATGAATAAACTTAATTCAAAGGCTTTGAAGGGGGGGAGGGCTTGAAATTACTCTATTTTGCCATCAAAATTATATGGAGGGAGAGTTAAATAATGTAAAAATGATAAAACCAGGATGTTCATTGCATTGGAGAAAAGAGATAAAATATAGTGTGAGTCACATCCTTTAGCAGCTGTTGTATTTTATTGGCTCAGTGGCTCTGAAGAATGTTCATTACTTAAGTTCCCTTTTGCTGGCCCTCTTGTTCCCTCCGTTATTCTTCCACATTTCGGGGGTGGGGGGGGAATCCCTCAGAACTTGAAATGTAATGATTGTGTTGCAGCAAGGGCAGTTTCGTGGCAGTAGTGAAATGAAGTCTATTCCTATTAATTAAATGGTGTTTAAACCATTTTATGTATGAACCATCTTTCAAATGTGGCAAAACTTGACAAGGAATAGTCTTTAAAAGTCAACTGCAGCCAAAACAAGAAATAAAGGTTCCACAATTCCACTTTAACTTTTGGAAATCCTTGCTTCTCTCAGGGAAGATAAAGCTTTTTTGCGCTGTGGAAAAAGTATGTGCTGGAATAAGGTGAGTATAAATCATATTCTGAGGTTTTGTGACATGATGCCTTGAGCTGTGCAATACAGGAAGTTTCCTGGGGCTTGTTGTCAACTGTACATGGGTGCGCTGTACCATATATAAAAATAAATAAAGCCTTGTGTAGTGAAGTGACGGTAAGGTTTTATGGTTTCCTTGATTCTTTCCTGGAAAGATTTTGAAATGCAATAGAGAAGTTTGAGGTTTGAAATTCAGGTATTATATATGTATGTTGTTTGGTATAGAATCATAGATTGGTTTGGGTTGGAAGGGACCTTAAAACTCATTAGTTCCAATCCCCTGCCATGGACACCTTCCACTAGACCAGATTGCTCAAAGCTCTGTCCAACCTGGCCTTGAATACTGCCAGAGATGGAGCATTCAAAGTAATATAGTTATTTACTTACAATTCATTACTTCATTACTTGTAAATAATCAACAAAATAGTATAGTTTGGTACTTGTGCTTCACTCTCAGTGCTGGGAGTGAAGAATTTGCTCTGCTCCGAAGTTTTAGCTAGAAGCACTGTTCAAGTAGTGGTATTCCATATCCCTCCACAAGCTGAATCAGAAGATCTCTCTGAAGACTTGTCCATACCAGGGTGAATATCTAGTGACACAAACTTTTGTAGTATTATATCATCTCATAAACATAGAAGCATTAGGAGCAGAACACTGAGTACAAAGGGGCTTGGTGCTCCCAGCACCATGCTATGGTTCCATCCAGGAGTGCAGAGGTACAGAAAAAAGTTGTCTTTCTCTAAATACCATGGGAATGCTGGACAGGTCCCTTTCTTCCTGGCCTCTTCTCCATAAAGATGAAGAATCCAATGTTGTTTCATAAGTCTTTGAGGCTACATCACTGCAAATATAACAGTGTGATACAACATTCTGAAATAGTACTGTGTAGCTTAGTATGATAGTGTGACACATTGAAGCGTTGGGAAGAAATCTGAAGCTCTGAAAGCAGTGCTAGTATAGAACTTTTCCCTATCATCCATAATACCTGCAATTTGTTCCTCCAGGGCTGATAAAATGATTTTTTGCTTCTAAAGAAAGAGATGTGGGCATAAGCAAACCGTGATTTTAAATTCCAAATTGTTTTTGCAATTTTGCCTATGTATAGGAAACGTTTGTAAGGTCATAACTGTGATTTAATACATGCATAGAAATGTGTCTTTTAGTATGTAGTATTGTCAAGGGTTCAGCAGCAGCAGTCATTTTTCTCCTTCTTGGTAGCTGGTGCAGTGCTGTGTTTTTGACTTTCAGCCTGGGAACTGCACTGGTAACACCAGTGTTTGTAGTTACTGCTTGGTGATGTTTTGCTCTGACCAAGGACTTTCTGAGTCTCATGCTGTACCAGGGAAGAGAGGAAGCCGGGAGGAAGCAGAGGCAGGGCACCTGACCCAGACTGACCAAAGAGGTATTCCATACCATAGCACGTCATGCCTAGGATGTAGAAACATAGAAGAGAGAGCTGGGAGGGTGGGGGTGCAGTGCTTGGTCCGGCTGGGTATAGGTGGTGAGCTATTGTATTTTTTTCCCTTGTATTTCTCTTGTCATTATTATTATTGGTGGTAGCAGTAGTGATTTATGTTATACCTTAGTTACTAAACTGTTCTTATCTCAACCTGTGGGAGTTGCATTCTTTTGATTCTCCTCCCCACCCCCCCAGGACTGGGGGAAGAAAGAGGAGAGAGTGAGTGAGAGAGCTGCTTGAGGGGCTTAAACCATGGCAAGTATTTGTGGTGGAACAGTACAAATCACTTAATATTTTCAGTATTGTGACCATGATGAATACAGAAAGATGCTTTTCATTTGTTGTTAGTCTAACATTTACATCTAACAATTTGCAACAACTTGTCTATGAATTTTTTAAAGTATGCATTTGTATATTTATACTTAAACATTTTAACCTCAGTACTTAGGTCTTACCTATTTTGTTTTTTTTTTATCTTTGGAATGAGATGTTTATGGATGGTCTCTGCATATTTAGGGATAATACTTTGCAATGCACAAGTAAAGGCTTGAAATAACTGTGGTTTGGGTTTCTAGTTTTTATGAAAATTAGGTGGTTGTCCTGACCCTAGCAGTAAGTTGAAAGGGGAAGATATTAAGATATTATTGAAGACTTCTGCAACTGTTCCTATTCCAAAGAATCTACTTGGAAAATAACTTTTATCAAAGATTTGTCTCGTCATGGTATTTGCAGTTTAGAAATTGTTCTTTTAAAGTGAATTGTTTATAATCTGCTGCCTGTGGTTTAGGAAGACTTTTTTGAATCAAAATACGCAGTTAGCCCATGTGTCTCTTCGTAACTGTATATCTCTTAGAACAGTAGAAGCGCATGCACATATGTGTGTTTTCTTTTTAAAGAGTATTCTGTTGCTTTTAAAGTTTTTTGAAAAATAGATTCATAATCTTTCTAAATATGTAAAGTAGTGAACTGGAAACCAGTAAATTTATGCATATTCACATACACCATATACACATAGGATACAGTTCAGAGAGCTGAACTTTCTTTGCTTAGTGTAATGTATCCCTTCTCTGATAAAATTCACTGCACTGTGTGGTAAAATAGGGATTCTCCATTATTTCCTCTCCTAGAAAGCCGTTTGCTGCTCTTTTCCTTTGCCTGTTTTCTTGGGCTTTCTCTAGGTCTTTTCTGGGAAAACTTTGCCCTCTTTCTTGCTAGTGGCCATATTGAACAAATGCTTTATTAGGAATGGCAACTGCTATGTTAAATGATTTTTTCCACTCAGTGAACAACAGGGAAATACCCTGTTCTTTGTATTGAGTACCCTTTCCAAATTTCCAGTGGTAAACTTTAAATTATTGCAAGGTTTGTTCAGGAGTTAAAAATTTCAGTGTAGGGTTTGGCCTTTTTTTTTCCCCATGATTTTCTAAAGAGCAGTAGGTATTAAGTACTTTCTAAGTAGCCATAGGTATTAAGCACTCACATGCATAGAGAAATCAGTTTGTGTTCCAGTCTGCAGCATTTTATCTTTTAACTTGGAGTATTTCTTGATAGTTGGATATCAATTTTGTAATTAATCTTGATTTAAAATGCTTGAGTTTGTGTTGAACTTCAGACTGGAATTTAAATTCTGAGCCCTAATAAAGGTTATTTGCTGTGGTCTTTACTACCTCGAAAAGATGGACCGCCTGAAGTTCATTTGTGACATTGAAGTTGATAGAGGCATGTGTCTTCACGAACAGAAACTGTGCGTGAGAGGCAGCTCCCACAGAAATTTTCATAACGCATCCCTTTATTCTTCCCTGGTTGGTTTGACCCCTTTAATTATGGGCATATTGCAAATAAAAGCTAATCCTTAGTGTAACACAGCAGTGGGCAATTCCCTGCCAAAGCAGGCTGGCTTGTGATGACATCTGGGCAGGCAAAGGCAAAATAAAAGACAGCATCTGTGCGTGTTTTATTAATTTGGGCAGAAGACTGACCAGAAGTTAATATGGCAAATAAACATTTAAATGCTTAGATTTGTGCTTGAGCATATTGCCTTTGAATGGTGTTTTGGAAATTCCTATCCTTGAATATAAATGTAACCCAGGAGAAAATAAAATGTTATATCCTTACTGCAGTACATGAATAGGTGGTTACAAGATTATGCCTCGAAGTCCAGTGCAGTTGTGACTACTTAAGATTGTAGTAACAACTACTTTTCAGTTGAAACTGAATGTAAATTTATGTTTTTCCAGGTCTTTGTCATGTCCTAGAGGTTTTGTACAATAATGGTTCTGAAACTGTGGCTGTCACAAACAGGAAGTATTTCTCAGGAAGGTTTAATTTCCCAACATTATCTCCAGAATTAAAATGTGTGAGTTTATGTGACTGATTTGGGCTGCTGAATAAAATTTACCATAAGCATACCAGAACTCCTGAGGATCATCTTCTTTAGCCATTTGAGTACTTCTTGTGTATTTAAAGACAAATGATGCTTCTTCAGACATTTTAAGAAGTGTAGATTTCTTATGTGTCATCTTATTTTTATTTTTCTCCTTCATTTCTTCTTCTAGATGTTTAATAGACATTTGCATTTTAAAAAGTCTGGTACATATGTAAAGCATGTAGACTGGAGTGTAGTTTAGTAGCTTTATCCCATCAAAGCAAATTTATACTTAATTAGAAAAGAAACTATACCAAGTTTCTTTGCTATGGAAAGTATCCTGGTGGGAATATAAAGCAATCATGGGGAGAAAAGTCCATCAATTAAGATAATCAGAGGGAATTTCAGCTTCCTTTATTTTTAATTCAACGTTTTGCATAAACATACTATGTTCTTTATCTCAGAAGTATAGACTTTTTGCCTACGTCTTCTCATATGTATATATATATATATATGTTAAATTTTCCTGGCAGATGGTTTGTGTGCATATGTGAGCTCTGATAAAATAGATGATGTGCCATGTGTGATACTTTAAACAAGAGGGAAGGGCTGGGAAAACTAAGTCTTGGCTTTGGAATAGGTATCTAAAGTAATTATAGGTGCTGCCACCAAACAACAACTGAAAATGCTAATCTGAAACATCATATTTGTCTAAGTAGAATTAATTAAGTTGCAGGGATGGGGTGTTGCCTAGTTTTTAGGCTCTGGTATCACTTTTGTTGATAAAGGCATTTCTGTTGACTACCTAGAAGTAATTTCTCTGAAGAACCACAGAGAAATAATACTTAGAATTACTATTTTGGGCGTCTTCAGTTTTCTAGTTCTTTCTTTCATGAAGCTGGTTTGCTGAATGTCATCCTCCTTCATGTAGGAAGTTCTCTGTTACATTAAATGTTTGAATTTCCTCAAGAAGTGTTAATATGTATCTAACTGCAAGTGTACAGCATTTTTAGGGAAAAGCTTCCTGGTAAGTCAGTCAATGAAAAAGTCATTTCTATTTAAAGTTCCTAGTCTCTAAAAGGCCTGGGAATATAGCATAACCAGACTGGGAAGAATTGCATACATTTTAAGCATACAAGTATACTTTGTTTATTCCAAGTGTAAAACAGTATAGTATCAGGGCAAAACCAAATACAACCAACCACAACATTGGATCAGTCTAAGATGTAGAGAGCTCTTTATGGTGGTGTGTTAAAGTGTGGGTCTCCGTTGGAAAGCACTAGATTCAGAGCTCCACAGGAGATGAGCTACAAGAGGCAAACTGAACCCAGCTAAAACCTATTTTTCTTACTGTTATTTTGCTTCAGGTGAACTATAACCCGGACCCATAACTTTAACTCTCTTGAGCAAAACCTTGAATTGAGGGCTGGTTCAAAAAGGTTGTTTTTTTTCCTCCTGAATTGCAGCTGAACCTCACCTCTTACTTAAATATGTTGTTGAACTTGAGCTGGTCACAGGTGATCCTGAAAGAGAATTCAGATGAAAGTGCACGCCTAGGCAAAAGCTTTACCCCCACCAAGAAGGTATATTGTACATTCTGGTCAGGAAGCATGGTTCAGTGAGAAGCAATTGTAACCTAAGTTGACTTCATTTCCCAAGTGATTTTAGGAAAAAATCCTTTGTACACCATGAGCTGTCACCTGGCATCAGATGAACTTGTGCATGGCTTACTGAAAGAAAACATTTTTTCATCACAGAATGCACTTGGCTGTACTCGGTATTTGGAAATGTAAAAAGGAGTCCAGAATTCATAAAACAAAATAAGAAAACAGAAAGTAGCAGAGGTATTTTGGGCAGGATTCTGCATTATTGCAGTAGTAGGAACTGGAGAAGGATTCATAATGGCAGAAACTTTTGATAATTTCCACATATTTTAATGAGAAAATATTCCACATGCCCATAAACCTGAAAAGTCAGATAACATTTGAACTGTCCATCAAACACCACTAATCGGTATGTCCATTTGAAGCATGTTCTGAGTTTTGGTGAGTTGGAAGATACAATAATCAGTTCAGATGCTGATATATTGATATAAATGTAGCGCAGCAGTAGTATTTCTACTTTACATTGCTGTAAAGGTACTGAGCTGCGTCCTGTGTAGTGCAAAACCATACAACAGTATTATTCCTGAGTTCTCTTTTCTGGTTTGGGTGAAAAACTACATTTATTGTCTGTATCTTGGTATCTTTATCATGAAGGAAAAGAAACATTTGCTGATGTGCTCTACTGAATGGTCATGTTTTCTCGAGCATAAAGTAAAGTATCTAATGGGTCTGTTCTGAATATTGTACTGCTGTTAGGTACTGTATTTGATACAAATGCTGATTAACTGTGCAGCAGTTTGCTTTGAGTGTTCTGTTTGAAAATCTGCTTGAATTCATGCATATGATCTGGTGTGGCTGGTGGTAACTAGTACTCTGCTGTGTTGCTTGCACGAAATTACTATACTCCTATACTTAAATGTGCATTCTTTTTGTAGCTATCACTAGGAAAAATGGGTTGGACATAGCCTTTATCAGCACCTGCTGATGTCACATTTAAGCACCAGCATTACTGTTAACATCAGTTAATTCCAAATTATCGTTTTAAGGGGCAAGTCTTCAAACTGCACAGCTGGCAAGCATTAAAGCTATCTTTCTGCATTGAAGACAGACAAAGCAGAATCAGTCAAATAGAGTAAGTTGCACTTAGGTAAACTCCAGACAATTACTTGGTTCATGGTCTGTGTACTGCTATGGGAAAATGATCTGTCTTGTTAGTGAATACAGCAGACAGTAATCTCTGTCTCCTGTGACTGCCTTGGAATTGTAAGCAATTTTTTGTATTATAAGCCTGGTAAATAGAACCCATTATGAACCTTTAAAATGTGTTCAAATGTCAGAATAGCAAAAGCACCTTTGTAAGCTGAACTCCATTCAGAATAAAATTCACATGAACACCTTGGTGTTTTGCTCCATGGCAGTTGAAGGCATTATGTGGATGCAGTGAAAGCAGTAATACAAGTCGTGCTCTAGTGATGTTAAAGTGTCCACCAGTGCAAAACTTAATCATTAGCAGTCATGAAAACAAGCCAGTAACAAGGACGCAGTAGCTGGGTATTCTGAAGATACTGCTCAGCTGTCATTGCTCTAGCTCAAAAGCAGTTAAATTAATGAGGATAATACAGAAACTCAAAGGAAAAGGCAGAGCTAAGAGGAATACATAGCAGCTTTAAGTCAATCGCAGCCAGCTTGTATTATGAAGGAGCTGAGATACTGTTGTTCCAGGTCTGCCAAAGTTTCTTTTGTGAACTATTTTGAAGGATTTTTATCTAAGTGTAATATCAGCCTTGAAACTTGAACGTGGATGTTTAACGTACCATAGTAAACATAACCATAAACATACCAAGAACTTTCCCTAAATGGAAATATGTAATTTTGAGTTTAGGTAAGTGGCAAATAATTTAATATACTTCAGTACCAAGTTTTAAATAGTAAGTTTTATAAGGGCTTCAAAATAGAATCCTTACAGAATTCTGCTCATGTAAATATTGAGTAAATTTTTACTCACCATCTCTTGACTGGAAAGAAATGGGTTGGTGAAAATTATTTTGAAATAACAATAAATCACATCACTTATTTTAAAAAGCAATTTAAAAAAGCCCTCCACAACTGTTCTCGGTCGGTTGGGCTGTGTTTGTTTAGGAGGCTTGGGGGGTTTGTTTAAGAAAAATATGCATAATTTTGCAGGTTAGCTGCTTATGTCTAGGTTTGGGCTCTAATGCTTTAGGAGAAAACATAAAATGTTGCTAGGTTTTCAGTGATGCTTTTATTGGTTAGACAAAATGGAGTCCGTAAGTTTTGCAAGTGAACAGTGTTTGGAGTTGCTACTCTAATGAAATACATAACACTTTTTCAAGTAGTAATGTAACAGTTTAGGATCACCCCAAAGTTGGTAGCTTCCATTCTTGATGATCTGATACAGAGTGCTGATCAAATGTTGATGTGTTCTCAATCTCCAACTTTTGCCTTTATGATAAGGTAGAGTGCCTAGAAGAAACTAATAAGCAAGAATATTAAATTTAATTTTAAAGAATAGATTCCTTTGTGCTTTCTCTCTGCTTTTTTTTGTGGTTGTCTATTTATCTGGGTGTTTATTTAATGACATTAAATACAAAATGGCAAAGGCTAATTTGTTCAGTTGTCTTCTACTTTTGAACTTCAGAAGTATCTCTGTCCTGTCGAAGAGTATATTACTTGAAAGCAGTGGCCATATTGCTGTTTATGTTGAATATTGGTGGACTTTATGAATAAAAGTCTTCAAATAGGTCCTATGGTGCAAAGGATGGAGGGCAGATCTGTACAAAGTATGGAAGCATATCATATTAAAAAACAAGTGGGGTTTGTGCCATACTTGACCAAGTCTTGGCTCAGTCTTTTGATTCACAGAGGAAACTAAAAGTTCAAGCTTATTTGTCGATAGCAAAGGAAGGTAATTGGGTTATATCTCTTCTCTTACGCTTTCTTTGAGAGCTCTTCCCACTTTCTGGAAGCCTGTGTCATATATTTCCCTTTCAAAAGACACATTGAAATGCACTGACTTAGCAACCTATTCCATAATGGGATGTAAAGTTCTGATCTCAGTAGAGAGCTCTGATAATTTATCTCTTTTTAAGCAGGCTCATACTGAAAAATGGAAAGGAGCAAATCTGTATTTATTTTCTGTTTACTTATTAGGGTTGGGCTGTGGAACTGCTCCCTGGTCTGCATTGTGTCTGTCTACCCATAGTCTCCTCTAAGCCTGAAGGTTATGTATACATGTTTGCATAGCCACCTGCTACCCAGTAGATCTGGCAAAAATAATTCAAAGGGTTTTTTCAGTTTCATTGCTTCAGGACATAGAGAAATGGTACAAATCTGTCAAAACATTTGTGCTTTTATTATTGCTACCCCCTTCTGAACTTGACCCTGTAGAGAGCATGTGCCTTGGTCCCCTTGGATTTTTCTTTTTTCGTAAGCAAATGCCATGAGGACACACCATTTACAGTTCCCGTTGGTGGCAAGGACTATTTCTGGGCCTCCAAGTCATTTTCTTACACATGGATTAGTATGCCATTGTGGTTTTGGTGCATTTGCAAAAGATTTTCATGTGTGGTGGTTCTCTGGGTGCAGATGGCTGTCTCTTCACATTTGTGTGTATAATTGTGACCTCAATGACAGCTTCTGGGTCTCTTGCTGTGATAAATGCTAGATCACAGAATGGACACAGCTTCTAATTTCCTGCATTCAAGATATTATCCATGAAATTTCTAACAACGTTAACATAAAATATTAATTAATTATCACACCAGTTGTGTTTTCTGGTCTCAAAAAATATCCATTTGAATATTCCTGTAACCTTGGAAAGGAACAAGCAGTTGTGTTTTCTGTCTCAGTTCATTAGTGACCTTGTTTGTTTCTAGTTACAATTCAATTCCCGCATGACTCATTTATGGTGCATCCTACTGTTAGTGCCCATACGGTTACTCAAGTTTGAAGTGTATGTGTGTTGTGGCATCCAAAATTTAACCCCATGGTATATAAATATATAGAACAGATTTCCCTAAGACAAATGATTGAAAGTCTACCATTGCTATATTAACAACTGGAAAAATGCTAACTGACTTCTCTTAGAGCAAAATTAAACCTAGCAAATAGTAAGTGGGCACTACAGGGCTTTTGGTGTTTGAGATCTATCAGAATAAATGAGGTTTATGTGTTTTGCATGCTTTGGATCTCTACAAATTTACAAGACCTAGATAGCCTAGGCAGTGTGTTCACCTTTTAATTTAGCTGAGATGCATGATTTAGTTTGCATTTCAAGCTCCAAATTTTAAATCTGGACCTCCTCGTATAATAGAAGAGTAGATCAGACATACTTCTAATGGACTAAATCCATAAGCTGCTTACAGCTACATGCTACAGAGATAACCAAGCTGCAGTGAATAACTGCAAGATGATATTACATGAGAAAAATCCAAATCAACGTTATTTTTTTTTTCCAAGCTGAGGTATGCACCAGTGAAGCAACTGCATGTCAAGTTGATGATGGTGGGAATCCTGCCTGTATACTAAGGTGTCTGAGAATAATAAAGCTAACACTTAGTAATGGCAAATGTTTACTTTTATAAGCATCACTGTGTTAATGTTGACCTTGTTGTGAAATGATAGTTGTCTCGAAGCAGCATGTAGAACCAGAGCAAGAAGACAGAAACATCATGGAAGGTTCTGAGCAGCCATTTTTCGTCTTGTAGAAACAAGAAGTGCTTCCATGCACATAAATATCCCCTTTTCGTAGCAGTGATGATTTACCAAACAAAGCCTCTTTTTTTCCCACCATCTTATTTTTTTTAAATCTTAGCCTACTCACCGCTGGTAATCTGAGGCACAGATCAAAGGAGAAATGGTACCCATCAGTTGGACTTTCTTGAAATATAACACCAAAGTGTGCAAAAGCAATTCCTCAGAAATACAAAGAAAGTTCCTTAATTTTGCAATAAATGACAGGCTCTAAAAGTTACTTTAAGTGTAAGAATATCCAATATTTTCTCTAACAGAGTTGGGTTTTCTGTTCAACTGTGTAAAGTTGTCTTACAGATATGGAAATAATACCTTGAGACACAACAAACCAGCTTATGGATGGCCCAGCTTCATATATGGTTGAGAAAAAGGTGAAAGCAAAACTTTCATGAATACAGTTACTGCCATTTCTGTTTGTGAGTCTGTAGTCTGCGCTATAAAATGACAGAAAAGAAACCCCACATCAACACCAAATAGTACTTTGTAGCACCATTGTGGTATTTTGTCCGAAGTCTCAAAAAGATGACAGAGTAAATGGATTTTAGATACCTAATGTAGCCTGCAGCATGGCAGGACCGTGGGCTAATTGATTCTTGTGGGAGAACCCAGAATGACTGGGCAGAGATATTTGTGGCCCATTGCTTTTGATAAATTTGTTGTGTTTTACCCAGTCTAGCTTAGCAGTATAGGTGAATTCCAGTTCAACTCAGGAAAGATATTTCAGCTTGTTTGTCCTTAACAGAGAAATCCCAAATTCAGAGGCTCTTCTTTAAATGTTTCAGAACTTGATGGCCTTTCAGTTGATTGTAATAAGGGGATAATAAGAGCTAGGATGGCAGAAAAAGTATATGGACTGTGCAGTTGTGCGACACTTAATGGCAGGATGCATAAACCGCAGACAAGAAGGCTGTTGGGAGAATGAAATTCCCCAGAGGAATCTGTTTATAATATTTTGCCTCAAGTCTAGCTCTCTTAGCTTTCCAAGTTACACATACAAAATACATGAAGAGCTTCTGTTCTTGCTTTCATGGTCTTAACGTGCTATATACTACAGAGATGAGCAATCTGTGTTGAATAGCAACAGGATGTGTTGCATGAGAAAAATGGAGGTACGTGTCATTCTTCTGGGCTGAGGTATGAGAGTATGTTCTGCTCTGTCTTCCATCATCACAGAAAGCTCAGATACATAGATGTAGTGCAGGACATTCATAAAGCAGAATTGGAAATATCATCATCATAGTACTTGTATTTTTTAACTTCTGACATGAATCATTAAACTCAGGCATTTCAGAAAATGGCCCAGGGATACGAGGTTAATGGGGACTATTTCTGTTCCTTGGTTGCACTAGTGTCTTACAAGATAAAAAGGAAAAATTGCTTCCCTTTTTCAGATAGCACAGTTGATAATGTTGGGGGTGGGGAGGCTGGAGTTGATTTGGTTGTTCAGATGCTAGTGAATATATTGGTTATACAGTTAAGCTGTAGTGTCAGTGGTAGCAAACTGTTAATATTTATGACTATATCAGTATCTTCAATATTCATAAGTTACCCAAGAATTGTATAGCTTCAGAAAATCTTGGAACCAAATTTTCTTGAGTTTCATAAGGTACAGAAAGCACCTTCTCTTAAGGAGAGCTAAAGACATACTGGAGTCTTGAGGTCTCTTCTACAAGCTTTGCATTTTTGTTATCTGGCATATGTTTATTCTGCTTTTTGGTACACTGCCTAGTATTTGTGGGAAGAGGAGGAGGGGAAACACTCCTAGGAGAAAGGGATGCCTCCTTCCGCTTTGGATCTCTCAAGATCTGGATGCATTCAGTGCAGCTGATTGTCTTTGCTTTGGGAAATCCCTCTCAGCTTTGCAGAGCACCTTCTGAAAAATGTTCTCTTTCCTGCGGCTCATTAAATGCTTTGCTCTGTAGTAAACCCGACCTTGTTCAGGTAGGAAACTTCTGATTGAAGTGTGTCTGTAATCTAGATACATTCCTTGAATGTTGTCATTACTGATAAACCAGGACCCAAGCATAGGAAATCTGTATACGAAATTTGGTCTTAGACATCTGTAGCTATGACACCGGTCTTAGGAGGGTTTTTCTCCGTGAATTACAGGAGGATAGAAAAGCAAACCTGAAGTACTTCATGAAGAACCTACAATTTGAAAAAGAGAGAGCAAATAGGCACATAGCTAAGTGATCTGGTGTACAGCTGCTTGATACAAAGATCACATCTAGATGGGAGCTGAGATATGCTTGATTTCTCTAGTTTGTGGAAAATACCAGACCTTATGTAAGAAGTTGTCTAAACTACTGTTGCTTTCTGGTCTTCAGTATTAGACCAATAGCTAATTACCTCTCTACAAGGTGTAGTGCCAGTAGTACTTGCTGCAAATAAAGCCTGTGAATATTCTATGCACTGAATTCATATGCCTGAAAGAAAGTATTTCCTTGCCATTTGCAAGCTTGTTGCAGCATTGTTGTTGTTTTTCTTTCATGGATACATATGGTAGACTTGGTCTTGTAAATAGTAATTTACATACTGCCTTGTATGCCTCTCAGCGGGTCTGCATGATCTTTGCTATGCCTGAATGCTTGGAGGGGTTGGACTCTTCGATTTATTTTTTTTTTAAGACTTTAATCTGTGTTCAGTCAATACAGAATAGCTGACACGGTTAAATTCCCTTTTTACTTAGAAACTAATTTTGATTAATAGCTTAAAAAATAAATACTGTTGAATATGATGTGATTTACAGTATGTTTGTTCAGGCTGTGAAATCATGTTTTTGCATTCTCTCTATTGCTGACCCTTTTTTTTCCCCTAGGCTCTAGTCATACTAAAATGTAAAGGAATAGATGATTCCTGCTCCAGAGAGCTTTTCACCAGACTGGTACTTCTGAGTTGCATGATGCTAATCACTGAACAAAAATCTCCTTTGTAATAAAAGGTCATCTGGGTTTTTTTCCTACACTGTTGCCAGAATTTCCAAATGGTCAAAAGATGAGAGAGAAGCTCTAGCTGAGGGTGGCTCTGTTGCAGTCCTTTCCATAAATTATCTTAGGGTCAAAGACACTAACAGTACCTTCAAAATCTCCAAAATGGTGCCACATTGTGTTTTGTGCTTTTGGGGGTGCGGGTGTGAAGGTTTTCTGTGTTAGAAATCAGGCAGAAAATCTCTCACTGAGGACATTTATGAAAAAGGAAAAGCCAAAAGACCACCTGCCCAAATCTGACCTTAATTTTCTCCCTTTGAATTTAATTCATTCAGCTTCACAGGATTAGACTAGAAGAACCTTTTACCATACGGGCATTTCAAATGTTGAGAGTGTTTTTTCTCTCTGCAGTATGTATTGAATTAAGGAGTTGCATTTTGACAGCTTCCTTCCAAAGCGTACATCTGTGGTTTGAATTCAAAGCAAAAAAATATCCCCCGAGTTAACAAAAAATACTGGAGGTTTTTGTCTTCGGTAGCCAGAGATCAGTGAGAGACATGTAAAGTTCTGCCTTTGAGGGGATATGGATACATGCTCTGAGGACCTTTTCAATACTGATAATAGCATGGCTTAGAGTTTATTTATTTGTTTGTTTATTGTCCTGCTACAAATTGAACCCTGTCCTGTGCTGGTTTGAGCTTTGTTCCAGACTCCTCCTTAAAGCACCTTAAAGCCTTTTCAGTCCAGCCTCATGCTGTCTGTGCTTGCTTTCTTTCACTTTTTTATTTCCTTCTTAATCACATCTCCCTGGAGAAACAATGTTCTCTGCCTGATATCAAAACAAGTATTATCGTGCAATTATATCCTTTGTGTTGCAGTTTATCTGATTCTGTTATTTTTCTGGATTCCCTTTTCTGTTAAAATAGGATATTGTTTGCTTTGTGTCAAATGAAGCATTTTATCTGATCATATTCTGAGAGGTTGTTTCTGATGGTCCTTAATCAGGAAGGATTAATTTAGGCTATGGCAAGATTTCTGTGGTAGGAACCGGTGACAAATCAAAAGTGAATCTTAGAAGGTGCTTCATAGAAATGAAGCAGCTGAGAGGAAGTTGCTCTAGAGGTACTTGTCAATCAGTTAATACTGAATGTCTGAACTTGTTTCAGATGGGTGAAAAATAGAATTCTTTGGTTTATAGCATATAATGGTAACACGTGTGCAGTTTTCAAAGCTTTGTATTGCACATACAGTTGCTGTGTAATTAATTAATTCCTGCAATAAGTATTGTGCTGATGTGGCTGCAGTTATAAGGCAAATAAAATTGTATATTCTCTATTCCTATAATTGACAATCAAACTGATTTGTTGGATATATTTAAGAGGGTTTATGAACTTTGAAACTAATCTTCTAAATAATTAGGGACTCTAGTGACAGGACAAAGGGCAATGGATGCAAACTTAAACAGGGGAGATTTAGGTTAGGTATAAGGAAGATGTTCTACCCTGTGAGGGTGCTGTGGCTGTCCCATCCCTGTCAGTGTTAAAGGCCAGGGTGGATGGGGCTTGGAGAAGCCTATTCTAGTGGAAGTTGTCCGTGCCTGTTGCAGGGGTTGGGACTGGGTGATCTTAAGGACCTTTCCAACCCAAACCCTTCTATAATTTTATACTTTTATATCTGAGAATTTTATTTCTGTTGATATAAGTATGTATTATAGTGGTATTGCTCAAAACAATTTCATTAAGAGGCTTTTGAAAGTTTCACAGTAGGCATAAGTTTAAGGGGAAGGTTCTTGCTAAATTAACTTTTATTACACAAGACTTACGGATTTTAATCTTCAAAACATTTTAAGTGTAATGTAACATTTTTCAATTTGGGGAAAAAAAACCAAACTGAAAAACAAGCAACCATCATCATTCTGCTGCCTGCAACTCTGTCTGTTAAACCTCACCTTTTCAGATGTGACTGAAAAACTGCAAATACAGGTCCCTGAGGCTGTGAGATAGGGAAATGTACTTGTGATATTTACTCCATATCCAGGTTTCAAAGCATATGAGCAAAAACCTTGTCCAGTGTCTGTATAAACGCATCAGGTTTACTTCCCAGTGGGCTTGATTAATACAGCTTTATGTGATGGTTTGGTGGCTTAGCTTACCTACTGGGAGTAGGTTTAAATTAAGATGTAGATTACTGCTTTTGGTGCACCATGGGTGATGTGATACACATAGGTATATATAGGAAAACTACATGATTTGATGAGGGAACAAAATTGGTGAGCTTTGATTGAAGCAAGTGTAGAAAACCGGAATAGAAATTGTTGGAACACAAACTCATAGGCTCTGGATCCCCATCTAGTTCATCTTCATTCAAAAGCTTGTAAGAAACATGAGTCTCAAGCAGGCAAAAAGGAGATGAAACATGTTCTCTTACTAGCCTGGGGGCAAAGCCAGGGCACATAGCTATGCATCTTCCCTTCTTTTTTGGTACACAGTGCCTGATATGATGCTAACTTGCTTTATTGCAAGTACTTTTCGAGAGTGTGTTGTCATCTCTTAACTTTTGTCCTTTTCCTCACAATTTTGTCTCTGCCTTTAGGCGAGAGAAGGAAGTATTGTCTCTTAGTCTGAGCCAAACCTCTAGCCTTAGTTTTTTTGCCTTGAGTTACTAATTCTAGCAAGTGACTGCAATTGCTCTTCTGGTCAGTCTTGCCCTGGCCAATTCGTACTAGAAAGCAGAATAAATAAATTGTACCCATCCCTTTTGGAGTTGTAGGAAAACAAAATTAATTATACAGGTTGCTATCATATGGCATTTTGGTGTCAATTTTCAGCACACTACTTAAAAAACTGGCTAACTTGGGGTGTTTTAGACTTGTTGCAGTTGCATATCCCATTCTTCACAAATACATAGGAATTAAAAGCCTCATGAAAAAGCAGTTTGTGTAAATTCATAATACCTACAGTATCATTACTAAATAGCAAAGGCCTAATTATTTGCCTTTTGAACAGTGTGTACTGAAATGTTATACATTGTTCTGTCCTGATGATTTGCCTATAGGAAAGCTAGATGCTTTCAGAGGCACACGAGGGGGTGATACCAGATTGCCTGAAATGGAAACTCTATGTCTGCCCAACTCTCTGCACACCTAAACCCTATCTATTAAACTTCTTTTAGAACCTTTGCAGTGTGTAAGGTTTCTCTGAGGTTATTCATTATTGAAGAACTTTAGAACGAAACAACTGTAGGGGAAAAAAAATCATGAAACGAATTTGCAGTCCTAATAAGTCAGTAATCCTTCTTTTTCTCACATCAGCGCATAAGAGGAGGAGGAGGTTGGTTCCAAGGATCCAAGACAGTTATAGCCTGTAAGTGCAATAAGCTGGAAGAGCGTCACTAGTAGCATGGCACATTGTGTTGAATGTTATGGAGATTTTTTTAATAGGATTTTGTGAAAAAAGCTCTGCTCTGATAAGTGAGTTACTGAAACAGGAAAGCTGGAGGTTTGTTCAGATTCACTTTTCAAGTCACATTTCTGAATTCCAGGCTACCCTAGAGCTCCGTATCTTTGATAGCTTTTGGCAGTGGGTAGTAATCGCCATGCATTAATACCTCAAAGGTTTCCTAACTCCAACTGTGAACTGAAGCATCAAAGAAGAAAAGTATATCTCTGAGTTTTATCTTATCTGCACCAAAAAATATCCCACAAAAGAAAAAGCAGAGATGTTACTCAGTGACTTAATCTGAATCAAGGAAGTCAGTCTTTTACAGGAATTTCCCTACCCTGAGGCCTTCAGTCCCAGTAATGTCATTAGAATAAATTCAGTTTGTTTTTTGCTTTGTTTCATCTTGTTCATTTTATTAATTTATGGTTTTTGTTACCAGAGAAACTAGTAGATATGCACATATACGCTTTATATAATACCCAAGTGTTTCACTGCAGGAGTACAGCTTAAGGTCTCTTCTTAAGTAATATAAATAATTGAAGAGTTTCAGGGCCTGTGAATTGGTCTGTAAAAATCCATTGTCTTGTACAAGTACTTATAGTGAAGATACATAAAGACAATCTGAAGGCAGTAGGGGTAGAAAAATGCAGCCTGGTGTTGTCCTGTTCTGCATGTATAATCGTGTAGTAGGAGAGAAATATACTTTTGTCAAATGCTATACCAGGATGCAATGAAAGAGTTACTGTATTTAGATGTAGATATTCAGAACTTCTGGACTGGCACGCATCCCTAGTTTTGCTTATGATCATTGTCTGTTCTGAGTTGTGCATATCATGTTGGCATTCATTTTATCATTGCAGATCACACACAATTATGTGGACAGCATATGTAGTTTGCATATGTTTGTGTTAGTCTGAGAGAGAGCTATTTGCCTACCTGTAATTGCTGTTGTCTGAAAATACACAGTAGCAGTAGGGTTCTTGCATAAAACCTCCCTCTTAAAAGCAAAACTTCCAAAATTTTGAGTTCAGAAATGTTGGCAGTGGTAATTACTCTGCTGTGTATATGTAGAGTGTCTGGAATCCTAACAAATAGCCATCAGATAGGGAATTAAACGCTATCGATTGGCATACCGCAGAGTGTGTTTGCATTCGCTTCTCCGCATACTGTGTATGTATAGATTTAATCATAAGTGTGTCTTCAAAAGTTAATGCAAACTAATTAGTGCCTTCCTGCAGCCGTTAGGTGTGTATTCCTTAGCACAAAGGCATTGTAGTGGTTGGAGATAAACACCTAGAAATCGGCCCATGTTCCTTAACTGCTGGCACAGACATATGGATGCTTTCTATTTTTTTCAGTGGGATGTATGAGGGAAGTCAAACTGTGTAAAACTGGTTGATTTGGTCCTTTGACAATGAAGGAAGAGTTTGAGTGAAAAGTAAAGTGTAAAGTAAATGTAGCAACACTGTTACATTTTCATCTTCTTGGATATAAGACATAGTTTGGATAAGGATATATATTTATAGGAGCACTTCAGTCTGTGTTTTTCTTAAACATTTAGGAGGAAGAAAGATTCAAAAGTAGTTGTAGGATAACTGTTCTTTCTGTATATGTATGACTGAGTCTTTGGTTTACAGCTTTGCTCAAATATTCAATAATTACTACATAGTAATTGTACCATTAGAGATTCACAGAATGCAAGTAAATATTTAGAGAAGATGAATAAGAAAATACAGTTTCATTCTATACAAAGTGCCCTAAACAGTGATTTAATTTCTTGCTCTTTTGAGCCTTCTGCTTTATTTTAGGGGAAATAAATCTGTTTTGCACATCTGATGAATTTAAGTATATGTGATTCTTTTAGTTTAGTTTGGAAACTTGCCTGATTTTTCAGACGAATTTTTTAGCATTGTATAAGGTACAAGATCCTAGGTTTCAAACCTTTGCTTTTTTAATAGGATTATCTGTTATGCTAAGGGGATAAACGAACTGACTTTAGATACCACATACAAAGTAGCTGGAAACCATATTTATATATGCTTGGAAATTGTGTCAGATTTAATGTGTATGGAGAAATAGATTTTACTATTTTGCTTCATTTAAAGGTTTAGAAGAATTTCTTTTCAAAGGAAGATAGTCCAGTACTATTTGAATTCTCTTTGCAAATAAATGGCAACTGCAGAATTATTTACCTATATGAGCTAAAACTTGTGTAAAATAATTTGCTTGATCGAGGCCCAGAAAAGCAGCCATTAGGTAAGAATCTGCACCCTTGCAGGGTAAATTTTACAAAGTAATAGATACGATGCTTCGTGACTTTGCTTCCCCTGCAGTCAGTATTCACAACAAAACCACTCTCCAGGAAATAGATTAATTTCCATCTTCCTTGCCTTAACTGTAGCTGGCACTGCACTTCCAGTGTGAAGAATTACTTTTTTTATCTTTCTAACCTTGATTTGTCACCTGCAGAGTAACAGTGATTGCAGCTTGTGCCCTCGGATTTGGAAATAAATGCTGTATACAAGGAGCTTGAGTTTTACTTTACTGCAGTTTTCAGTGCATGTAAAACTCTTGGAATACAAAAAGAATGTTGGGGCTAGAGTATTATAATAGCTTTTGATGTGGTTTTCATCTGTGACTTGTTTTGTTCAGACTGTATTTTATGTGTGATGGCTGTCTTTCAGCTTTCTAAGTATTAATCTAAAATCTTTCCAGTCTTTTATTAACTAAGAGCCATGGATGCTGACTCCCCAGCTCAACTGATCATGTAATCTACTGGAAATTGGTGTTTGTCAGTCTTTATATTGCATTCACCTACAGGAGTTTAAGTTACGCTAGTTAAATATACACCCCACAGTGGCCAAGCATGAACTTATCATTGCTTATCTCTTACTTCCATTCTTTCCTCTCCTTTTGGCCTTATGTCACCCCATTTACTTCACTGGCCGGAGAACTCTGTCCCGGTAGAACCATCCCCATAGGATGTCAGTGAAAGACACCCAGTATATCACTTCAGACTCCCCACTGTTTTTCTGATGGGTTTTACTCAGTGCCCTATTGAGATTATGGTATCTGAGCTCAGATATCAGTATGTGCCTTACCCCCTTTTCATTCATTCATCTGTCTTGTAACATCCTTCCATTCTGCTGTGTGAGACAGTGTTATCTTCCCACTCTGGTTTTGAGAAAGGACTGTTCAAGGGTGTCACAGCAAGATGCTGCTGTGTCTCTAAATCAGTTTCTGCATTCAGCTGTCCCTTTGATGCTCCATCTATAAAGATTCCTCATCAATTTTTGGATATGCTTTTCATTCTTATTTGAGCTGTTGTTAGTAAAGAGATACAAAGGGGTTTCTTTGAGAATGGGCATTTGTAATAAGATGGATCTCAGCAGTAAAATGTGGTGTTTTACTGGAAGAAAAGTTTTCCAGTTCTTAGACCTGGAAAATGCAAGACTTAACTCTTAGACATTGATGGGAGAAAGTTATTTCTCCTTCTTTAATACTGTGTACTTGCAAAGCTAGCAACATTTTTCCTTTACACCGTTATGAGTTGGACAAGGAAGTACAGTGTGATCAAAGTAAACATTATGGAGAAGGGACTTGAAACTCTGTACAGCTGATAGGAATCCTGAGGGCAAGAGATTACATCCTGCCTCAATTCAGTGTTTCAGATACAGAATTTACAGTTACCTGTGTTTTTTAGTAAATTAAATCAGGGAGTTGTTTGCTTTATTTACTCAGTAGTAAACTGGCTTACTCCTTTCTCAGTGTTTTATAACTGTCATTTGCTGTGGATGGTTCTCCAGTGCTAAATGAAGTGAAAGCATAATAAGTTTTCACAAAACTTAGTTTATTTTCCCTTATAGCTGCCAAGCAAGACCTGTCCGGAGCTGCTGTTGCTACTGCTGGTTATGCTTTCTTCTTTCTTCATTAAATAACTATTCATGTTCAAGTAGGCTTTTGTTTTCCTTTTGATGCTGTGTAATTTCCTTGTTCTGCATAGAGAGGCCACTGAAAAGACAATTGAAATGAAATGATGGATGTACATGCAGAATACAGTAGATTGACTGCAGGTGATAGTAAGCAGAGATGTACTTTAAGATATTTATGTTCTAAAGCAGGATCCAGAATGCCATATTCTCATGTAAGAATATGTTGGAACAGAGAAGAAGGGGAGGGATCCTGAGTCAGAGCCTATAATGGGTTGTAATTTGTAAGTTTGATCCTGTTTGGAGAACATTTTTTTCTTCTTTATGATTATTTACTACAGGATTACTTTCTCTGCAGCATTTGCTCAAGTTACATCTTGTTGAGTCAGCCTTGCTCGATTGAAAACTGTCGCATCTTATAAAATGACACCTGAATAACAGGATGCTAGGTTATACAGTATGAGCTGTTTTGCTGGGAGCAGATAGTGGAAGACCGTTCTTCCTGACAATACTAAGTTTAGCCTCAATAGCACTTGATCCTCATTCTTTGCAGGTTAGCTGACTGGTATTTAAAGTATCGCTTAAAGCTAGAGACTTCTGTTCATAAAAAAGATAAGCCTTGTATTTACGTTGCACTGAGAAGGAGATAGGAGTGAGTAGGGCATAGTTTGCGCACCACATTGTAGGGCTTGAAATCCAGAAGGCAGACCAGAATGAGTTACTTGTGTTCCTGTGTTTGATCCTTCCCTTCTCAAAAGCAGTAGTCTGGAGCAAAAAATTCTGGAAGAGACTGATGAATATTTAACAAGGTATTCATAAGTGTGAGGGAAAGCTGCCTTTTTGCTGCTGCATTGCCATTTGGATGGGGTACAGGACTTTGCCTTTCTGTGGCTTATAAGCATGCAGATTAAAGGGAAGTACAGCATGGAGGGCTTTCCCCATTAGCGGAGTTTTTATCTCATGCAAGTTTCAATTTGCAGACTGTTGTACCCATAGCTGGGCTACAGCCATCAAAAGTTAAGTCTTTCACTAGGAAAAAAAGGAATGGAGAGGTGGCAAGTACAGCAGTGAAAGAAGATGCTCATAGTTCTGATCAGTTATTATACGCAGTGATGCCTCATTCTTAGCACTCTGTTTCCCCAGAGAGCTGTACGTATAATACAGACCAAGACAGTATGTGCATATATAGATATATTTCATTAAGCCAAATCTTGCTTTGTAGAAATGTTGACATATCTCACAGAAATAGTGTATACAGATATAAATAGCTTCCCACACATTTGGTCCAAGGGAAAGAGACTTGTCACCATTATTATTCATCACACTAGTTTTACAGATAAGCAAACTGTCTTCACAGTATGGTTGTAACCAGGAAAACTAAATTATGTTGCCAGTTTCTGTAAGGTGAGCATGGAGGCTGAATCTGTTGTTCAGGGCATACCCAAAGCACTACTTCAGACAATTTCTCCTTAGAGCCCCAAAGCCCAGTTATTCATCTGTAGAACTACTTGTCTATCCATCTGCACTTCTTAACAAGAGTAAGGTTGTTGTTCTTCCTTCTTAAGAAATAATATGATGTTATTGTAATAAATAAATTCTGTTATAGGAGACAGAAAATCAAGCTGAAAGATAACAGTGAGATTGCAGTTCAGAGAGACGATGTGTATCTTTGTATGTTGATCGTTTCACATACAATGACCTGTAGGATTACATTTGCAGAAGTGTTTAATACCCTGTGTACACTGTCCATTTCAGAACAGTAGCAAAGCATTAAAACTTGAAGTCTAACAAATGTAGTCATGTCTAAGTAGACAGAAACAAGAAGCCTTTAGTAAATATCTGTGGAAACAAATATTACTATTTCTCTGTAGTTCAGACTTGAAGCCATATGTGCTAAGACCTTTTTAAATGAGAAAGTGACTTTATCTCAGTTCTGACACTTTCTAAGACCCTTAACCTTGCCGTACTTTTGGTCTGAGTTTTGAAAATAGAGGTAGACTTATAGGTGAGACAGTGAAGAAATGTTTATAAAGAGAAGCTGAGGGAAAATCATTTATGCATACTCATCTGTTTGGTTGCTGAAAACAAAGAAAAATATTGCACAGTCAAGCTTAGTAAATAAGAGGAAAGCAAGCCCATATGTACTTCCTCATAGTGAGAGGTGTAGTTCATTCCTGGCTCTGTGCCTTGTAGGGTTGAAGAATAAAATTTCATCACTGTCACTGTTTTACTGTTAATAGTACACAATAGAAGCCCATGGAGAATAAAACAGAAAACTTTGAGCAGGCAGTTGATTTTCCTACACCTAATATTTTCATACTGTAAAATTATAGATTAAGTGATGTAACTAACCAAAAAGGTGGAGAATTTTTTTTTTAAATGTACACACCATTAGAGTAGAAACCTATGGTTTGCTGTTTTTTTGCGCTAGTTTGCATGGTATATGCAAAGTTGTTTAGCAGAGTGAGTTCCATGGAATGTGTCTAATAGAAACACTTGAATGAAGAAATGCCAAGGACAACAGAAGGAGGAAACAGATGCACAGCTTAAGTAGCATTACATTACATTTCAGCCAGTTTCAAATCTCATGGTAAGCATTTTTCTTACAGCACTGTAACTTCAGTGACATAGGCTGTACTTGTCAAGAGTTAGACAGCAATCCCTTCAAAATACATGCTTGCTAAATGTTTTCTAAGCATATTTTTCATGGAAAGTAAGAGCAGGGCCTGTGTTTTCCCAAAGTGTGTTTGAAAAAACACATAACCCACAGAAAATGCAGAAATCCAGGAAAGACAATTGCAGAATTGATACAGACAGTATCTTGTTCCATATGCACAGTTGTTCGCCACCACTGAAACAGGCACTTTGAAATGTATCATTATACTGGTGCTTCTGTAGATTCTCAGTCTGATATCTTACTTGGTTTTAGGAGTTACTCTGAATGATTTCTGACTCCCAACAGCAGTATCTGTAATACCCCTCTGTCGGGTAAATGAATGTTCTGCATCCTCAGAGAGCAGTAACAAAAAGACAATACGTACTTTCATCTGGATTTTTGATAACTCAAATTTGTAGTGCCTGGCTTCATTTTCTATCATTATGGTATTCTTCAGAGCTGTGTGAAACTGCTCAAAATGTTTCTTCGTAATTTTTTTCCCCACAAAACTGTTTGTCTTTTCATGCAGTTAAGCCTCCCCTCAGATCTACTTTTCCATAATATTTGACCAAATTGCCTCCTTAGTTTTTTTACATGAAAAACACAGAAATGACAAAATCAGGTTCTTTATCGTGGCTTGGAATGCACAGATGGTGGTCTCATTGTACAGGAAAAGGGCTGTTCTACTGGTAACATGCCAATTTAAATATAAAGTAACATTTCTTTGTAACATGGAGTTCCTTTCTCTTCTCACACATCCTTTAGAATAATAAATATTTTTTGCCTCTTTAAGGAAACATGATGTTTTAATACATGTTGAGTCACTACATGCTCGCATTGTGTGCTCAGTTTCAGAATGTCTAGTTCCACATTTTTCATAAATAAGATATTAAATTGTAATACAGTCTGGTCATATTTCAAGTTCCAGGAAAGTATGTGGCTCATTTTCTATTTCACAGTCTTTAAAAGAAAATCATACTGTTAAATAATGAACATACACACATCACACATTGCTAAAGAGCTCTGCAGTGGTTATTTTCTCTGACTTCTTTTTAGGACTCTTACTTTCTTCCACTTTCTCATTAATGACTTTCTATCCTGATAGTGAGGTGAGTCTTGTCAACGTACCTGAAAAATCGTTTCTTTCTGCCAGTTCTCACTTTCTGTAATGTATCTTAATATTCCTCTGCTAAGCTCAGGTATTTCTTCTCAGTGATGTAGAATATTAGCCAAAGGTACATGTAGGATGACTCCCAGGTCTTCAGTAGCCACCTCAAGTATTTTATTTATCACATGCTGAAACTAGTTTTGAACTGAAACAGATGGGAGTTGGAATTAAGTCCAAGGGAAAGGATTGATCTGTTGAGCTATCTAACTTGACAATCAAGCTGAACAAACTTGGAGTTAAAATGTTAAAGCTAAAGTTATGACTGAAATTTCATTGTGGAATAGGGGCAGAGGTATCTGCAAATGGTCCTGTAAATCAGAACTGTACATTACTGTCAACTCTTACCAGGCACTTACACTGTGATGGTAATTTTTAGCATTGTACTTGTATGTACTGGCTTTTGGGAATATCCTTCTCTGCTGACTGTTCAGTTAATACAGTGCCAGTATTGGGATATGTCTGTTGCTTTTCAAAATAACTATTATTAGCAAAAGTAGTGTTAAATAGCATCTGACATCAGAGATTTTGGCTGAAATGATGTAAATTCCTGTGGTTTCAAAGGCTACCACAGGTGAGTGGGATATGTGTGTTGAATTTATGTACAGAGGTTCACTGAGGAAAAGGATAATGGTATAATTTTTAGCAGTAGATGTTTCTGAAAAGACAACATTTGCAGCAGATACTTAGTTAATTTACAGTTTATTTTCAATCATATCTCCTACTGAGATAGGTGGATACAGTTCTTTTGCATCAACAGCTCCATCAGTCAGAAGCTGGAAAGATGGTCTGGCTTATGGCTCTATTTATCTATACAAGGTTTCTGAGAATGTATGCTTTTTAAGAGGAACCATTTTAAGGAAATTGCAAGGAAAACATAAGGGGAAAAATACTTCAGGTAGAACAAGAACCACGTTTGACCTCTGCCCATTCTTTCAACCATATCAGAATTTTCCTGCATTGCTGTATAGGTCCTCATTCCCTTCACTTCCAGTTTCTGCAGAGGGATCATGAGTTTCTGGTAAGTCACAGAATCTGCTTTAACAGTCAGCCTGCTTGTTACAGATGGAGTAAGTTTGGGAGATGTTTATCCATCCCTACTGTATGTTATCATGTTACCTTCTTTTAAAAACAGGGGTTGATAGGGAGCAGAGAGGCTGCTTGCTGGCCATTTTTGTTTACTGTGCAGTAGGTCAAAGGGAACCTTGTGGGGATTAATTGAATATTTGTATCTGGGATAGGTTTAGAGAGCAAGGTAAGGCATGCAGTGAGAATGAAGGCTTTAAGATACTGCTTTGATAAGAGCAGCAGCAAACACACAAGTTAATGAGAATAAGAAAAGATGCTTTACTCAAGAGTCTGGGGAAAGTTTGTTTACAATGAGGAAAGATGGTGAAAAGCTCCTAAATAAAGACCAAGGCTGAAAGAAAATACCTGCCCTCTTGTTATTTTGAGAGAAAGGGGAGTTTTGTGTACAAGTCCTTATACCTTTATTTTGCTTTAAAAATTTAAGTCAGAATAGAGCAGCCTTTTGTGGTTGAGACGGTCAAAAGGTCAGCTCTTACTTTATTCCTGTTTTTCTGCTGTTGACTCTGGTTTGAAGGTTTTGTGGAATCATATCTTAGAATCATAGAGTGGTTTGGGTTGGAAGGGGCTTTAAGAAATCATCTAATCCAAATCCCGCTGCCATGAGCAGAGAATTTCCACCAGATGAGGTTGTCCAGAAGCGTATCTACTCTGGCCTTGAATATCTGAGTCATAGACTGGTTGAGGTTGGAACAGAGCCCTTGAAGTCATCTAGTCAAAACCCCTGCTCAGAGCAGGATCAGCTTGAGCAAGTTGCCAGGGCCTCATCCAGTTTAGTTCTGAATACCTGCAAGAAACAGAGACTCCAGGACTTCTCTGGGCAAAATATTGTATGGGTTCAGCCACCCTCATAGTGAAAAGGGGAGGGATTTGTGGGTTTTAACACAATTTCCTGCATTTCAGTTAGTGCCTGTTTTCTCTTGTCCTTCCTCTGGATACCTCCAAGAAGAGGCCTGCTCTGTCTTCTCCCTTGGGCCTTCTCCAGGTTAAAAATCCCATTTGTCTCAACCTCTCCTTGTGTGTCAGGTGCTCCAGTCTCATAATCACCAGTGTGGCTATTTGCTGGACTCAACTTCATATTTCTCTTGAACTGTGAAGCCAAGGGTGAACACAAACCTCCAGATGTGTTTCACCAGGAATGAGTAGAAGGGAAGGATCATCTCACTTAACCTGCTGGCAATCCTAATGCAGTCCAGAATGGTGGA
>JASSUY010013004.1:0-26595 GCA_032466535.1 Forpus xanthops | reverse complement strand
ATTTATTATATACCAATCAACCATATGCATTTACCATTAAGAATTACAAAGAAAAATGACAAAAGCTGAAATAGTCCTTGTCAGCATAAAAGGATTACATACCCCTCTGGCCTTTCATCCAGACAAACTGAGTACCAACTACTCAAAGATAGCTCTTCTCTATAAAATGCTATTTCTACATCAGGAAGTTTCTCAGTCATATAAAATAAGCCAGGAGATAAGTGATATGTAGCTATCTATATATGCCACAAACCCCATAATGTTTAAATTGCTGCAAAAAGAAAGGGGCAGGGTGGAGGACCACTAAAAGGAAAAACAATTTTAACTCCATTTTTATAGAATAATTTGTAGAATCTGGATCATTTTATTACATTTTCCTTTTCTATTGTAATTGCCATTTATGAAAATGGGCTGCACTTACTGCTCTCCAAGCTCCTATCACAGTAAGACATCCATGAACTAAGGAAAATAGGCAATGCACCCGATGCAAACAAATGAAAATTAGCAGAAAATTGAAATGCCAAGGCTGTGTGGGTTGCCTGTTTTAGTTGATGATGATGATAAGACAGTTTGTTTGAAGTTCTTTTGCTACATTACCACAAGATTTATTCTCTAAATGTTCATCTGGAAATTCACCACTCCCCCTGCACACACAAATTAGGTTATTTCTCTCGTTTTACCTATTGTATTTATGTTAAGGCTGTTGCATGTGAGCAAAATCAATACAACTTGTGACAAGGTAGTAAAAGGCATATTTAAAAGCTGTGCTTATTATTGGATTTTGTCAGTACAAAGGCAGTACAGGAGACACTACTGCATTAGTTAGTACTTGTGATGGTTTTATCTAGGCAGTTTAAGTATGAGCCACAGAACAACTCTAAGTCCACAGTCTTGTTTTACATTGAAGTGTTGCATTTTGCTCTATTACTCACCTAGAATTTTTACTGAACACCATACAACATGCTTTCAAAACACTGAAGTTAATGCTTGAAGTTGTGTGAAAATCTCTAGCTCATGTTCCTGTTCATACATACAAACACATGCCCCTACCTGCTAGAATTGGTATGATTCACCATTGGTCCTTTAGAGGAGAAGAAAGTGTAAGTAGTCTTTCCTGTAAGCTTTATACCCAAGGCTTTGGACAAAGCAGAAATCTATACAAACGTTAACTAATCTGGCATGCTGTCCCAGCCAACAGCAATTCCTCTGACCAAAAAAAAGTGGTTTCTTTAAGGTCACAAAGCAACGTCTGGCTCCCTATTGCCAAGGTTCTACTAAAAAACTTGATAAAACACTGTAATTTAAATTCCTCTGTTCTTTAAGAACTAAGAAACAAAATAAAAACCTATTTCATAATAATATGCAGTAAGCTACAATGATATTTGTATAGTGATTTGCAAGGCATTAGACAAATACTTTGATTTTCCAAGTGCCAACAACTTTGTTGCAGCCTCATTGCCTAAAGCATTTCTGAGACTTTTCTCATTCCATGGCCTGGGTTTGTTTTGTTCCATGTTTGTACAGTTCTGAGCACAGTGGGAACTAGGTGAGTAACAAAGGCTTGCAGGTGCTAATGCAGTACAAAGTGTAAGTAATGTTAAAGTGTGTACCCCGATTAGATTTATTGAACTTTTAAATATAGTCTGTTCTGTACAGACTGTTCTGCACCAGAGCTAACTTGGGAGTCAATATCTGAAGAACAGTCCCACTGGAGTGTCTGTATTTTATCTATTAGAGCATCTTATCCTTCAGCTGTGATCAGTCCTTTATGGGAGTAAACTTCCAAATAAGTTCAAACTTCTTTTGATATTTTTTTTTAAACTATCACATTATAATTGCTGTAATGTTCCCTAGTGCCTGCCATTTTGTACTCTAATGATACTTCTCAAGTGATCAAAGGCACAAAGCCAAGTACACCCTCTGGGGAAAGGAATGCGTTTCCTAGCTTCCTGCACTGCACCTTTTAGTCCCCTGTTGTCTTTTATTATTGAAATCAGCCATTAGAACAGTCTATGCTGCACTGAACATCATCTCACACAGTGGCATGAGGTTATTATTAAAAAAATAAAAATCAAAACCCCAAAACTGTTCAAAGGAGAGAGAGTAAAAATTTACTTATAAAATGAAAAGACTGGAACACCCATCTTCCTAACAGATGATGGTGTGGATACATGCATTTCCACCTACTTTTAAACCACAACTGTAATTTTCCTACAGCTTCATAAAACAGGCATACACTGCATGTGTGTACACGTGTTTGCATGTGCATGTGTTGGTGTTATGTTGACATAAAAACAAGAAATGGAAAACAAAACAGAGAGTGGCAAAGTACTACAACTCTCATGGTTGCTGCATTGCATGCAATGGTCACAAGATCACTCCCTATCATTTCTGGACTCTTCAAAGTGACACTGGCCACTAATGATATGAAGATTAACTCCTTCCTGCTCCTTGCAGCCAATTCACAGTGTTAGACTCACTAAGACCTGTGCGCACAGGCCCAGCTCTCAATATGCACAGATCAAAGTAGTTTTATTAATTTTAAGTGAGATTCACAAGCTCACTCTAGAGAAGTACAAGTTGGACATGCGTTTCCTACAATTTAGCCAAGAAGACACAGGTGAAATCTGTCTTAATTGGACTTTAACATTATTTTTACAGTTTAGTCCCAGCTTGAGATTTTACTCTTGAAGAGGAAAAACCTACATAACAATCTCATGGAAAGCTCCTGCACAGCAGCAAACAGAATGGTTAGAGTTGGAAGAGACCTTAAAAATCATCTAATTCCACCCCACCCTGCCACTAGACCAAATTCCTCAAAGCCCCATCCAATCTGCCCTTAAACACTTCAAGAGATGGGGCATCCACAGCTTCTCAGCAATGTGTCAGTGCTTCACCACCAACATCAGTAAAGAATTTCTTCCTGATGTCTAAACTAAATCTCCTCTCTTTCATCTTAAAGCCACTTCCCCTTGTCCTATCACTACATGCCTTTGTAAAAAGTCCCTCTCCAGTTTCCTTGTTGGCTCTTTAGGTACTGGAAGCTGCTCTGAGGTCTTCCTGAAGCCTTCTCTTCTCCAGGCTGAACAAGCCTAGCTCTCTCTATCTGTCCCCATAGCAGAGGTGCTGCAGCTCTGAGCATTTTCACGGCCTCCTCTGGACTTGCTCAAGCAGGTCCACGTCCCCCCTGTGCTGGGGGCCCCAGGGCTGAACTCAGCACTCCAAGTAGGGTTTCAGAAGAGCAGAGTACATATTGGGACTGAAGTAACTGGGGAACTTAATAAAACACAGCAAAAAGCCCCACCTACTTAGGCAAAACCAGATAAATCCCCAAACCTACATCTGCACTTAACCTCCTCCTTCCCCCCTAAAAGCATCACACATCATCATTCTTCACAGGTTGGGAATTACTCACTGTAGATGTTGTTTTATACAGGCATAGTCTATTTTATTCTGTCAAATCTTTTAAAAATTCTGAGCTGTGAAACTTAGGCAAATAAGCTTCCCACATTAAAAAAGAGCCTAAAGTTAGTCTTAAAACACTAATTGTTTCCTCCTGTGGAAACTGGGGAACAGCTGAACAACAGCACCTTAACACTAGCAAAGGTTCATGATGAAACTGAAAATATCATTACTTCTTGTATGATTCCAGTATGTCTTCATTGGTCAAACTGATCACAAAAGTCAATAAATCAGAAAAGCTAGTAGAATCTCTGTAAAAATAAACTAAAAGCTGTAGCCCCTCTGACCCCACTTTGTGTTACCAGAATTACTAATAAATGAGGGGTATGACAGCATCAATGAGCTTTGTAGTCTCCCTATGGACACCAGCGTAGCAATATGTAACCAGAAGACATTATTTAGCACCTGTGAGAAGAATTATTAGCTCAAAGGAAAGACTAAAAAAAATAAGACCAAAATGCAGTTAAACAGGATTAGATAAGGGAGAGAACCCAGGGCACTTTCCAATCATAGGCTGGTAACCTCCATTAATCACAAGGGAATAAATGCATAGCAGAAGATGAATTGTTCATTAAACCAAAACTTGGCCAAAATATTAAACAATACATAACTAAAGCACACTCAATACCAAACCAGCACAAGATGCATACAATTCTATAGGCTATTTGTGAGAAGAAAAAAGAAAATGATGTCCCACTGGAGACTTCTGAAAATTAACGAGACTGTTGAATATTCCCATAGCTGAGAGGTTGTGGTGGTTTGCTTTTCATTTTACAAGATGGATTGCAAGAGTGCTTGAGCAAAATGCACAGTCATTTTTATACTCTGCAGACTTAAATCCAGTGGTGTGAGATGCAAGGAGATAAACCAGGTTGTAGACATGAACCTTCGATCAAAATGGGACAATGTATTAGAGCACTAGTGTATTTCCACACCATTATAAATCTCCACAGTATTTCAAAGCAGGTCTTTGCTATTGTTTTCTCACTTGTATTTCTGCTTGATTCATTATAAACTCAATAAATCAGCCAAAAAAAACAAAGATTAAAAAAAAAATTTTCTTCATTCTGTGTTATTTCACAGCAGTTTACACCTACCATTTTAGTTTTTTGTTTTTTTTTTTTTTATCTATTTGGACCATTTCTCTTCAATAACTATGCCCCCTCCCATTTTTTAAGTGATACTTTCAATTAAATGGAAATCATCTGATCTTCTTGTTCTTTTAGTTGCTTCCTGATTTATTTACATGTCACCATTAATAACACTTCCAAAACAACTCTGGAAGCAGAGTTTCTTCAGTTTGTAAATACCTTACATTAATGTAGTTTTTGTGAGTGATGATTTAAGGTTGCTAAAGGACTTTAGGCACAGAAATAACAAATAAAATACAGGCAACAAACCCCACAGATCTCCCCTATGCCTCCCCCTTGATCCTGCCAATATACCTCATGCCTGACACAAGAGCTCGATTTTCTGTGGTACATTAAACGCTTCACTAGTGAAGGCCAACAAGGGTGCCAAGTATACATGGAAAACAGTCCATAGAAAAATTGCTTGATACTCCAAAACCTCATTTCACTTAAACCACTCAGTAACAATCAACTGATATCAACCTTCAGTCATTACTGTTCTTGTCTCAGAGTTGAATAAGCAGCTGCTTCAAATTGGATACTAAATCCACTTTCTACCCAACAGATCAATTTGAGGTCTTCTACTAAAAGTGCATAAGATTAAAACTCACCATACACAGTCAGCATTTGCTAGGAGATATTCAAAACAATAATTCAAGAAAAGACTTCTTTACAAGGTGAAAATTTAAAAACACAACAACGACATATTGCTATTTATGTCCTGCAAAAAGTACACAGCTATTTATAACTCATTCATTAGCTGGTACCTGGTAAGCCAAATCTTCATAGGAATACTATGTAAGAAGGGATCAACTTTTGCCCCAAACATAGAAAATTTCAGAACAAGAGCTAAAAAGGCTTACCAAAACAAAGCAGCAGTGCTGAAAACAGCTTTGTAGCAACACTTTGAGAACCACAGCAGCTTCTCTCTGAGAAATTTAAAGACACAGCCCACATAGAGGCATGCTGGGTAAATTGTACCAGTCTGTTAATTATCCCATTTCTATAAGGGATGGATACTACAGAGTTTTTGTTTGTTTTTTTGGGTTTTTTTGTGACTTGGGATTTAAACAAAGCTCTCCAGTATTGGGAACTTTTAAAATTTTGTTCCTATCCCAAGAGTGAAGCTACAAATCAGCCACTGATGAAACTCCAGACTTGCCTCTAGCTCTAAGCTGATGGATGTAAATTTATTACAAGATCTAGTGAGTTACAGCCTGAGTATCTGTAAACAAGATCTTTTTTAGTTGCCTAATTGCTCAATAAGGAGTGAAGGAAAAGGATTAACCCTGCCATGCTCCTCCTCTGTGCTAGCAGAGATAGAGACTGCAAAGCAACATGCAGTTATGCATAGAATGTGAAGAGAGCGAGGGAAAATTAAGTGGGACGATGAGGAGCACATGGGCTTTGAAGTCAGGAGCAAGAATGACTGCATGCACCTGTGACTGCTGCAGACAGCTGACAGTATATTGTACCAAAACCTGCAAGAACATAAAGACTCAACTTAAGGAAAAAAAAATTAAAACCAAACCAAACCCAACCAGAAGTGTCATTTATATGTCCTAGAGTATTCAAACCATCTGGATGTAACTAGCAGACATGGCACAAGATCCAGAGGAAATCCACACATTCCTGGGATAAAAGTTGGAGGCCAAACAACTCCACCTAGGGCTCACAGAATGCCTATATTGAGGAAACTGAATGCCATACAAGGAGCCTGGGAGGGAGTATGTGGCTCTTCATGGGGAACACATGAAGTTTGGTCTTGTCTGCAAGTTACGTCTTGATCTGAAGTCAGCTCCTTATTGGACTATACATGAGCCACATGCACCTGAACTAGGAAGTCAAATGCAGCAGCATCAGCAGCCCTTGCTTGCTACTGGCAGGAGAAACAGCAGTGCCTTTGTTTTCCATGAGCACATGTACACATTTTACATGTACTGGTGTTTTAATCTTTGTTGGCCATAAAGTCAAGTCTAAAGAGAAAAAGTTTGAAAGTTGAAATTGAGTGACTGAATTAGAGTGGACGAGAAGGAATTGAAGAGTAAAAGTGACCTTCTTACTGACAATCCAAGAAATTGCCATATTTACTCAGCTCAGCAGAGCAAATGATGGCAAAAACCAACCAGATTCTCCACCAGAGCGTAACAGCATCACTCCACTGACTGCAATATACTTTAACATAATAGCCATGTAGCTGGACTCTAATAGATTGCAGACACGTTATACCACTAAGGATCCTTACCTGGAGTGAAAGACTAAAACACTGACAAATTTAACAGTCTTAGTTTCATTTTATCCTGATTTTGCTCTGGTGTAAATGCCTCCAAACATACAAAACTGTTGACAACAAGTACAGTATATTTTGCAATACAGTATTAATAGACTTACACAATCTATCAAACATTAAGACAGGTGTGTTACATTGATAAATATGCTGACAGAATTATGGCGACACCAGTAATACATGTGAGAGAACAAATGCTGCATAATGGGTCGAAAAATAGCTGGAAAGGCAGAGGGAAATCACTGTGTGAGAGAGGTAATGCAAGGCCAACTGTGGTAATACCCCACAAGACAATGGCAGACTAAGGAGGTACTTTTTGAAACAGACCTTCCTCCTCTCCCAGCCACAACATCTCATAAACAGGAATTACAAGCACAGCTGACTTTTCTGTTTTGCTTTCATGTATAGCACCTTCCCTCCAAAATGGTATCTGGTCAAATTGGTACCTCATTTTGGGTATGAGGGCACATGGAAAAATATTCTGTGGTGCTTATGAAACATTCCATTAGCCCTAATATGGAACCTTCTGCACTGACTTTAAACTTTGTTTAGTCATTGAGTTGGGTCAATTTTTCAACAAAATCCTAAACCAAGAATCTCAAAATTCTTTTAAAACACTTTGGCTTTTCTATATGCTAATCAGTTTCTGACCTAAACTATTCTTTGAATTAAACCTGAAACTGGAAGTAGTTTGATCTCAATAAACAATTGTGAATTTATTATTCCTCAAGAAAAATCATCACTTGGACTGTGTTACCAAGAGACCTAAGCGGTAGCAATGGCACAGCAGTCATAGGAATTGCACACTGTGGGAATGAAAAGAAAGAGATTAAAAAAATTTGCTAACAAACACTAGTCCCCCGACATAAAAAATAATAAGAGGGGACAAAACCCACCAAAAATTAGGTACAAGGTAGCCATCATTTCAGATTGTAGCAAAAAAAATAGCTCATACTAAATAACAGGAGGACTTGCTAGGAAAATTAAAAGGTGCATAACAAAGAATGGATGCAAGATAATAGCATCACACTGAAAATTACATTCATTTGATTTGCATGAAATCCTGAAAGATCTCAGTCTAGCCTTGCTGGGTTAGATTTTTATACTGATGGTCAGCAGATAGTGAGATTGCCAAGGGTAAGGCTGCAAAAAAAGGAATTAGTTGTAATTCATGCTGCTTCTTCATTCTGAGAAACATAACCAGTAGGTTAAAAAACTCAAATTTTACCTGTGTAGAGTCTGAGTTTCCCCATTCTTTTTTGATAGTACCAATGATAGCATAAGTCCATTTCTTGAAGTCAAGTACTCTTTGCAAGCAGCTAAATATTTAGAGATGTTTGGGCTTATGAAATGTGAGGATGTTCAGTGTGTGGATGGAAAGGCTGCAAGGGCATCTTATTCCACAGTATTTCGTCATACCAGACGCTGGCAAAGCAAAGGCAAAGCAGTGTAGTGATGAACGTACATTGTTTTGCTGAAGATTTGGCCTGTTCTTCATTAACTGAAGCCCCCACTAATTCCTAGGCTTTAACACTGTGTTCTTGCCCCAAATTTTAATTTCTGCTGTTAAAACACCTCATTTGTTGGGTGTTCTCAGTTGGCAAACGCTTGCAGGTAAACATGACTGGCACAGTCCCTGGTGGACGAGGCTACCTGTACCATGTAGCCAAGCTGCACAGCTGAGGGGCACAGGGATAGGCTGCAATGCAACGTGGCCGTAACACTGGGGAGTTTCCCCATGATCTTCTGCTGTGGCAGGCTAAAAAGCAGCTTTTATTCCTTCCTTACCTACCACATGGGAAGGGACACTGCTGGGCCCACAGGAGGTGATGGTGAGGGGAGGTCTGTGTGCCACTTCTGGCCTGCCCTGTGCCAGGGAACCCTCTGGGGAGAAGTGACCAGAAGGATACATGCCCTTGGGATAAAACCACTTCAGGATTCACAGGGCACTTTACGCTTTCCTGATGTTATGGGCCCGCCGGTCACTATGTCGTCCTGGTAGAGCCCATGAGAGCCCTGCAGAAGAGACAGGGTGTCCGCCACTAAGGCCCAGTGAAGTGCCAGGGAAGCAGGAGCTGCCTGCGGATACAGCTCGGGGGGCAGAATCTGTCCTTCAAACCCAGCACCTTGTGTCAGCCTGAGGAAAGCATCAAGAGGCACTAACTGAACCCCACATTGCTGGCAGGGAGATTTGTTGTGAGTCTCTCACAGAGCGTGGATCGCCTGCCAGGGCTGCTTCACCTCTGGAGAAGTTGTCTTGCAGCTTATTGTTGCTCTCTCATCAACATCACGTGAGGGGATGGAAGTCTTTTCTGAGGCAGTTGAGCTGGGCCAAGGTCTGCCTTAGGACAGTAGGGCCTGCCTGATAACCGAGCAGAATCAAGCAGGTTACCATCTACCACAGATCTGCCTAGCAGCGCAGCCATGGTTTATACAGATAAGATAGGAACAGAAGCCCTCCTCTGACTATGCCTCATGTGCTCGCAGAGCAAGGATACATGAGCGAGGTGAAGGAAGGGCTGTGGTGACGTTCTCACCAACCTGACACTGGTGGAGACAGCCAATGCACCAGCTCCAGCCTCCGATTAGTGCTTCCCCAGCCCAGATGGCATGCAGGAAAGCAGATGTTCTGTGATCCCTTGTGCTCCCGGAGAGAGTCACCTCTTTTATGTGATGCTGGATCTGTGGGAAAAGGTGACCCCAACTCGAGCCTGGTTTACTGTTGGCAGCAGACCAGCGACCGCTCTCTGGATGTGCTGTGCTGACTCAAGTTTCAACCACAGCAGTAATAATTTGCTTTATCTCCTGATGATCAGTCTCATTACGTATGCTACTCTCCTCTCAACTACCATGAGTCATGTTTTAAACCATGAGGGCCAAAATCCTTTTCTACCTCTTTTCTGTCTGTGTACATACACATCTGACCATGTAAACATGTCAATTTTGCAGATCTAGGAATGAAGAAGAGGAAAGAAAGAGGAGATAAGCCCTCCATGCATGCCAGTTTACTCCGACCTGTCTTTCTTGGGCTGGAACTCACAGAATAGAAACCACCAAAGACACTGAGAGTGCTCAAATTTCATCCCTAAGTCAAATCACAGAAAGATCTCTTCTTCTGCCATGCCAGAGAATCATTTATCCAAAATGACCTTAGAAGCTTCTGATGTTCCATTCACCCCAACATCCCCAGGTAACCACTTTTAGTGCTTACTCATCTTTAGTGTTAGAAGATGTTTCCCTATGCCCAAATTCACTTGCAAGAATGACACATTAGACCTTTTTGCAATTCAGAGGACTTGTGGAGAAGAGTTTAACTCCTTTATTTTTAAAGCTTCCAGTAAAATACTGGTCATGTCTGTGTGATCAGCCATCACAGTGTCTTAGGTATCTGGACCCAGGCCACATGGAGGCTGTTTGCCCAGCATGGACAAACACACACAAACCTCTCTCAGTGACAGCTCCTGCTGCTGCAACAACACAACAGTGGCAAATACAGAGCAAGTGTTAACTAGCCCCCCCAGATACATACGTATGGCCCTATATGTATTATGAAAAATGGCAGAATTCAATTCCATGGAAGACAATCTGTGTTATGCATTATCCAAAAGTTTACAGATTAATATCATCCTCTCTGTCTATATAAAAATATGCATCAGTACATATTCTTCAAGACAAAGCCCTTTATCTTCATCATAGTAGAGCTGTTGTGATTTAATAAGATTTTAATTTTATGAATACTGAATGTAACCCCTTTGAAAATCTTGTATATGTGTATTGTGATATCAAAAACTCCAGTGATTCATGCACCCTCATTGTGCAATCATTTTTGAAATAGTTTCTAAATTGAATACAAACTCTTTATCCATATGATGGACATACATATATTATGGCTATAATCTTTTTTACTGAAGGCTTGTGGCTGAGAAAAATCACAGAAAGCTTTGGTAACTAGAAACATGCTCGATAAATGTAAGGTATTGTTATTAAAGGAAATAGTTATCCATGCTGTAGTTTAATTAAGGATGTTTATAGAAGCAGAGTGGATTAATTTATATAAAGCTTTTGATATCTGGTTTTGTTACTAAATAACAGAAAATTCTCCTACATAAAAAGGCAGTTACTTGCAAGAAGAGGTTTCTATTTACCTACATAGAAAGCAGAAGGTCTAAGGCCATACTCCTGTGATAGATCATCAGCTTCAGTACAGTGCTCCTTGTCTGCTCTCATGTCACCCTGTAGTGAGAGAAGAAAGGCAGTGATATTTTCCTGACCTACTCAAAGGGTGTGTTGAGCTGGTGTGTATTGGTGAGCACTGAGGACTGTATGAAAGTGTCCCAACAGAATTACATTGTTTAATGGAAATGGAAAGTTACTGTAAGCGCATGTGTAGGAGCCTTTACATCCCATATGCCAAGGAATAATCTGCTCTAAATTAAAAAAAAAGTGTGTTTATTGCCTGGAAATTTATGAACCATTAAAAATTAAAGTTGACCAGCCACTTTCATTTTGTTCCTTATTTTGGCTACCTCTAAACTCAAGAATGCCTAACCTTTCTTTTAATACTGCAACTCATCGGCCTGTGAAATATTTAGACTGAATTTTCTGTGAATGTCAGAGGCATATCTTTTTCTTGAACCATAAGTACACATAAACATTTCAATGCCATGGCTTGAGTTACCAGTTAGAAGTACGGTTTGAGAAAACATCTTAAAATACTTAAATACAATGCTAAAATAGCTTCTAGAGATCTTTTGAAATTACTTTTCACTGTGTTTTGATGAATCTCAGCTAAAAGTCAGGACCCCTGCATAGTCCAATGCCTCTGTTCTGTGTAAGTGAAAGTGCAGAAACATGCAAAGGCTGTTCCCAGGGGCTGAAACCCCTAGAAGTCCTAATGGCCCATATAAGCCCTCTGAAAATGGCTTGAAATAGGTTTGAATAGCACATATGTCTCTTTCTGGAGGATGGTGAAGTAGTACACTTCACTGAAAATCAAATTCAACTATGCAGTTTTGGAGAATTGTAAATACCAGCAGCAGGAACCCCATTCTAAGCCTGCAGATGTCATTTGCATGTTTAACGTTCCACTTTCCTTTTAGCCCATAGGTGCATTTTGCTCAGAAAAGGAATTGTGGGTAACTAGAAATACTGGCTTCAGAAATTCAGATTTAAGACCTGCACCCATCCACACAAAGAGTAATACTATCATTTGACAGATAGTATTACGTACTAAATTTTGTGACTACTCACACTGCCAAGAATGCTTGGTAAAAAAATGCATGTGTGTGAGTAACACTGAATGTGACATCAGGGGATAACTTACATATAATTTGCAGTGAAGAAAGATCATGCTAGTCAGTTAATCACTACCCTCTAATCATTACTGTCATGGTCTGTACCATTTCAGATAACCTTTCAGTATTGTAACAGTCACAAGTGCTGGACTGAAGTATGACTGTTCAATGCACAGGAAACTGGTGCACAGAAAAACAGAGATGTGCATACACATACGCAAACCATTTCCCATTTAAAACCAATATTAGATCCCCTGTTATTAAATCTGAGTATTAAAATACACTCAAGGCACATTTCAGTAATGGCAAGCAGGAAAATTGTTCACAGGGTGCAATGAAACCGCTAGGAACATCACTAGTATTGATTAATGCAATATGACTGAGGGTAGAAATTAAGCTGGGGATAGGGGTCTCCATTAAAAATGTTTATTGCTAAGTGCTTATGTATCACTTCAGTTCTTCTGCAGATCTGAAAAAAAACAAACCCATTATAACCTTCTTCAGGGAAAAAGAAAGACATTTAGCTGACATATTCGTCAGAGAAATTTTGCTTTCTTTCTTTACTCCAATCTTATTTAGGGTGTTAAGAGCGCTAATAAAACCTGAGAGAAGTACCAGTTTGGGAAAACAGTTAACTACATGCTTAACACAAAGCAACACTTTTAGCAAAATATATGCCTGAATCTCAGACTGGGAAAATCAGATCTGTTATGATATTTGAAGTTGGATACACAAAAACTGTGCTGCTCCACCACCAGTACTCTCCCTATGCCACTAAATTCATCAGCTTACACAGCAGTTCCACCAGGTTGTAATCAATTCAGGAAAACATCCTGTAATGAAAAGTAGATAAAGTATTGATACCATCCACTCAACCTGGCATTCTCCATGCTTGACAGCAACTTCAGAACCTGATTGTTTGGCAGAGTTTTCAGAATTACACGTTTTGTCCTGCATTACACTGTGGGTATCTACAGCTTCCCCAAGATACCACCTCTTTCACCTGCTGTTCCAAGCTCATCCAAATTAAAAACTCAGATCTGAGCCCAAAATTTTATGACAGTTAAATATGAGTAGAACTAAGATGGGACTGCATAAAAAGCAAAGTACAGGCAAAATACCCATTGAGTTGTATCTGGTTTGTAACAAAACCTGCTATGTTTGCCTTTGCTTTGCTACCCTTGAGCCAGAGGGAGGGACAAGATCTGGAAAGAATGCCAGTGAACCTTTCTCATAACCCAGCGAGATCTGGATTTGGTTCCTTACTCCCATAGAGACCTTTGACTCTAAACACAGGGATTAGTTTCTTTTTAGTGATTTCTACTTCCCTTTTGTGTTAAGTTTTGTCTAAAGGTTGATCTAAATCGAATGGAATGGCACAATGGGCCTGGGAGGAAGGGAATGGCATGTAACTAAATCTATGGAATTATAATTTCTGAAGAGAAACTTCTGGATAATTATCAGATAATAGAAATAGTAGGATGCTATTGGCACAATACATACGTGTGGAATTTAAGACTATCCAGAAAAACCTTCCTGTGCCCTTGCACTGCTAAGCATCTACTGGTGCAGTGGCACAGTCCCTACTTGTGCCTCACTGATTAAAAACTTCCATTGCATTGGCACCAAAGGAAAACTGTACACAGTTCTGTGAGCATTCTTGTCTCTGTCTCTGAAAGGCATATCAAAATCTGCGCCACTTTGATCTATACTCATCCATAACCCAAGAAAACAAGAGATCAGTTAAACCAGTACAGGAAGGCTCAGAAACTTGCCAGTGCAACAGTTAATCTGCACGTTGCTGATTACTTATCCTTATCCATCTCAGATGAAAGGTATGCCATCTGGTAAGGGTCTCGGCTCGCACACAGTAAATGTACTCAGTCCAAAGACAGTAACATTAACTGCAGTTCCAGTAACATTAATTCACAGTTCTAACACCTACACACACGCACAAATCAGGGTGTAAAATTTTTTTTTTATCATCATTTTTCATATCCCTGAAAACAAAATAATCTCTTCACATGCCTTTATTTGTTACTGCGTTAACTAAGTCAGTACTTAAGTACCAGGACACAGTCAGTGCATAGATGCTGCGTGACGCTATTGCATGAGCCCCCAGAGCTTGCCAGAAGTATGGCAGAGGGAGGAACAGCTAAAAAGCTGGAAAAGCAGCAAAGAAAGCAGAGTATGTGTGAGTGAGTGAAAGTAAGAGAAAAATCCACAGTTGGGCCAGAATTCTGCTTGCCAAAAACAAGCTAAGAGATCCATTTCCAAATGAAATGAGTCAAACCAGGGAAACAAAAATAATAATGCTGTGTGCAACTTAAAGCAGCAGCTGCTATCTGAGAGGAAACATGAGACAAGTTAGAAGACACAGAAGATTAGTCTTTTCTAGTCTTCAAATTATTATGTTTGTCAAACTTCTGGCTCAAAAACGTTTGACCTAATCACATCTGTTTTAACAACTTAAATGAGAGGCCCAGCAGCTGTAGCTGGCAAAAGAATCTCCAAATCTGCAGACACAATTTTCCAAAATTTGGGCTCTTGTCTGAACAATCTAGGGATAACATAAACTCTACACCCTAAAAGTACCTGTACTGTACAGACTGATGCTGCAGCCATCCTGCAAACAAGCCTGCTTCTAAATTCAGCTGTTCCTTGGCTCAGCCTCTTGAAATGGAAACCCATTACTCTGCTAAATGTAAATTTATTTCATATTTCTTGCAAACAAGCAACTAAAGCCTCTTTGTCTACACCCAGATACAAAGGCAAACAAAGGGTGCTGAAGAGAAGTGAGTGCTGGCGAGTTAGAGGACAGAATACAAGGTCTTGCAAGTAATCTGAAGCCAATCTGGCTGAGACTCCAGTGAACAGAGAAAAGATCCTTTGTAGAAGGTTAAAACAGCATATAGAAGATTTCTTTTATTATACAAATATACATATAACAAGTAAAAAGAAAAAGAAAACTCTATTAATATGGTTACATGAAAATTAACTGGCTGGATCTAAGCTATTTTTTTTTGTGCCCCTGGAACCTGCTGAGTTTTATTTAGTGAGAATTTCCTGTCTGTCTGATTTTCATTGGCACATTAAGTTTCTTGCAGTGCCCAATTCTTTTTCAACATCTGCTGCTCAGTTTGACAGTATTAATTTTGGATTTCTCCCCAGATCAGATTAGTTGAATACTGTAGTGAATGCTGGCAAAAGATCAAAGTTTTCCATCTCTCTTTTCTCTTCTCCTTAATGAAAAAATGTTTTCTTGAGATTCATAATCATTGCTATTAGTGTATCTGATACTGAAAGTCATAAAATAGAGAACTTTTATATATACAAATGGAGATAGGTTTTCTTCTCCCACCAAAATTCTCTCCACCTGTCTATACATCTAGTTTACTATTCATTGCTGCTCTATTTACAATCCTGTAAGCATACATGTTGAAAATGCTCATTTTTTCAAGTGTGCAAATGTCAAAGCATTATTCTATAAGCACTATCAAAGTAGGTGGGTTTGGATGGGGCATAAACTTAACACTTGGCATACATGTGATGATGGATTGCATGTTTTGCATATCCAGAGACACAGAACACTAAACCAGGAACATATATACCAGTACATTGTTGATGGGGCTTTTGTTATTGTCACAAGTGGGTGCTCTACTCCATTAACAGTATCTCAAACATAGTCCCTACCCCATACAAGGAACATACATTCTGTGTCTAAGGAAAGAGTTGAGGTGGTGACAGGCAGAGTGAAGGCAGATGTTCAGAAAGTGGTACTTGTCAGTATGATCAGTGACAGCATCATACATTAAGAACATGATTTTATCCTTGTATAGATGATGGCAGTTCAGGTATTTGAGCAGAACAATGAAGCAGCTCTGTGAAGTACTTTTGACCATGTAATGTGCATGAAAAGAACAGAAAGGAGCACACTGGGTGCTCATTTGAAAAGAAGAAGGGGTGAACCACCACAAGTGAGCCTGTAGAAGGAAGCAAGAGGTGCTGGAAGTGAATACAAACTGTTCTGGATGTGTTCATAGAAGGAAGTTAGTCAAGCAGTTCTAAATAAAACAGGGTACCTTCATTTACTTGGTGCAAATGAGATACAAGGAAATTCTTTGCTGTCCAAACCAAACTTCATTGCCTGCATTTGTCCTGCAAGGATACAGTTAAAGCAACAAGCTAGGAAAACAGTGTTGACACCAACATAGTAGATGGATATGGACACAGCAAAATCCATTTGCAATGCCTATAAAAAGGATATTTCAGGATGTAAGATGAACGGTCTCTGGATGAGCATTTTAGGTGTGTGGGCAGGATTATATCTAAGATTATATCTAAAATTAAAACAAACAAACAAAAAGAACTCCAAACCAAACAAAAAATCCCAACCAACATTGCAGATTTAGATGTAACGTGACTGTGAAGAGAAAACATTACAAGACAAGCATGATATCCGACTGGCCTAAGTAACGAGCAGGACTGCAGTGTTGTCCCAGGTGATTGAAGAAGGACATGACAGGGAGGTAGCATGGAGAGAAAGATTAAAAGCTCGCTTAGTCCTCTTCAGTTCAAGCTGATGGCCCGACAGTCACAAGGCAATGCTAAGAAGACAGACCAATTCTATTTTGAGCAGAATGAGACAGGTCTGGAATACAGAAATAAAGTTGTGAGTTCTCTACGGAGAGATGGCAAATTTAGATTAGGTTCAGGAGGGTGTCATATTTAACCCCAGCCAGCAACTAAGCACCACCCAGCCACTCGCTCACTCCCCCCAGGTGGGATGAGGAAGAGAACTAGAAGGGTAAAACTGAGAAAACTCGTGGGTTGAGATAAAGACAGTTTAATAGGTAAAGAAAAAGCTGCACATACAAGCAAAGCAAAACAAGGAATTAATTCTCCACTTCTCATTGTCGGGCAGGTGTTCAGTCATCTACAGGAAAGCACGGCTCTATCATGTGTAATGATTTCTTGGGAAGACAAGTGCCATCACTCTGAAAATCCCCTATTTCCTTCTTCCCAGCTTTATATACTGAGCATGTAGAGTATTTCTTGGGTCAGCTGGAGTCAGCTGTCCCATCTGTGTCTCCCCCCAGCTTCTTGTGCACACCCAGCCTGCTTGCTGGTGCGGTGGGGTGAGAAGCAGAAAAGCCTTGACTCTGTGTAAGCACTGCTCAACCATAACTAAAACTTCTCTGTTATCAACACTGTTCTCAGCACAAATTCAAAACGTAGCCCAATACCATCTACTGTGAAGAAAATTAACTCCAGCCCAGCCAAAAACAACACAAAGGGTTAAATAGCTTATGCACAAATACATTATAAATATCTGCAAGTGATAAGGAGAGGCTCTTTACATGTAAGTGTACCACGAATAAATGCAGACACAATTAATTTACCTCCCTCCCCTCAAATCTAGGACCTACATAACTGCATACACATTTTACATCTTTAGTGAGATGCCCTTATTCAAATCATTGCTGATGCTACCACATTTTTTAAACGGGAAATAAAATATAGCTGCAGCTTGATGTAGGTACCTGGCATCCTGGTGTGAGGTTCTTAAAATAAATCAAGCTGATCTGAAATACTATCTCTTCACAGACTAGAAAACCCTGATTAGCATAGAGGCTGATCTTTGCTCTCACTTGTGATCAAACAAATAATAGATATCCATCAAGTTGCTCCTCCTTCAGGTACTGAAAAAGAATTATTTTGGTTTTAAATACATGGGAGGTGTTTAGATACTGTTAGAGAGATCTGAGAACTATCGTCTGGTTGTGGGAAATTTACTGCCTGCGTTTGCTTTTAGCTTTGTAGAAACCTATACGCTTTCATGAGGCACTTGAATTTTATAGTCATTCCATTTAAAAATCAGCTGTCCTCACTATTTTAGTTCTAGATCTTTTGATCCTTATGCTTTTATGTACTGTACTGTTCAAAGTTAGTAGGGAGCTGCCAAGTGTACAAATGATGTTTTAGCTTGATTAGCTCTGGCTTACCCTCCTTAGCATGAATTACACATAAGTGCATGCAAATATTATTGATTCACAGTGGCTGATCTATAATATTGCTCTAGAGGTGAATTATTACAGACAAAGAGCAAGGAGAAAAAAGTGCTCTGCCTAGGCTGCACCATTAACAGCAAGACTTTGGAAGGCTGATTTTTAAACTACGCTCTCTTTGAACTGGGGGGATTAACTTCCTCCTCTGTCTAGGCTCAGACAGACTCAGTTCATAACACTAAAGCTCCTCACTTCTTTATGTAACTTTGCTTGAAACAGGCATTTTGTCTTCATAGTTGGCATTTCACAGTTCTGTACACACTACTGATAATGTTTAGACTATCTTCATTATGCCACAATCACAGAAGATAGCTTTACATTATGATGACACTGAATGGGCATTCCCATCAAAGGATATGTCTGCCTGTATCTTCTTAAAAACTGCCTCTGTTCTGCAGCCACTTTCCCAGCCATAACTCATTTGAAAGCATGCATTTTTATCTCATCAAGTACTTCAGGAGTTCGCTGATAAATGTTTTCATGAGTATGAGTTTTAAGTCTGATTCAAAGTAATCCCTAGACAGTAGCTCTTTGCTATCCTTAAACACTGCTGCTGATCAGTTACCCCTGCTGATCTATTCTGGAGCAGGCAAATCAGCTGGCTGTATTTGAAGTCACTTTAAATACATTTCAAAGGCAGAATTTTAAGACAGGTGGGAATGATAGTGCCTTCTACTAAGTATGCTGATGCTTCCCATTTTAACACCCCATTTTCAAATACAACTTAACTCTGCCAAACTTTAACCATTTAGTCTGAAATTTTCTTTCCTAGGTGATCTGTATCATAGAGAAGCCTAAAGGAGAATGATCTATTTTATCTCCAGAGCAGGGTCTGGACACAGTGTCAGCCATGAGGACAGAACAAAGCACTGAACAGCTATTCACATTCACTGCTCTAGGAGTGGCTGGGGACCAGCAGTAAAAATATTACAGTAAATCAAAATGCATATTCCTGAGGAGGCTGTATACAGCATTAAAGCTGGACAACAACACTGGCTCTGGAAAGCCTGAATGCTGGATTAGCCTCTGCAATCTGTCCTTGGTAATGGCAATTTTATTTGCATTTCAGCATAGGAAATAGTCATCTATGCTTGCTTTTGTTAACAGTTTCAGCATCATTTAAAAACTTCCTTTTTCTGGCTGAAGAAAGCATTACTGCAGGAGGTATAATATAGCTATGTGCTGCAGGGTGAATGTGAAGGGCTTGCAGCAACATCAGTTCATGAGAAACTATGCCACCTGGAGCATTAAATACAGCCATGGCACAAGTTCTTCTTAGCTAGGCACCTGAAACACAAAGGATTGCATTTCCCTGAACTGGTCATAGCTGACTCCATATTTCTCAGTAAATTGAATTGCCTTTGCTTGCAGCTGTATCTGTGCGGTCATGCAAGGAACAGATTGACTCTGGCTTGCAACTGTTGGATTACTCTCTTGAGTTGACAAGTGCTTCATCTTAGCCACATGCACTTTGTTCGCTCTTCCAAAAGTCCTTTAAAATTCCACTGATTAGAGGTGGATGAACTACAAACAGAGCTTTGCTCTTGTTTCCATCAGCAAACAGTAGTTCAGGTGCTTCTCTGAGTTCAAGGTTCATGTAAAAAATCTAGTCTGGGGAATTTATAGGGTACATTTCTAGCAGAAGACATTAAGTATGTAAATGCTTTATTTTGAGACACAATGTAATGAGTCATGTTCTTATAAGTGTTCTATCTCTTTACATTTGGGATCTGGCTTGAACCTTCCTTTGAAAAGTAAAAATGTTAACAATGACTCGATGACTTCAGCATAGCTCTCCAACCTACTGATTCATATTAATATCATGAAGCTGTTAATATTTTTAAGTTATTATATTAATTAACTTAATGCAGAGACACATAAATGGCAATAAAATTTAAAGCAAATGCAATTTGGGAACTTTTTTTCCATTTAAAGTTCAGTTTCAGTCTGAGGGGATTGTTCTAGCTAAGAATCTATTGAGCTGAATTGTGGATTATTTGAAGAAGTATTTCATATGCTGAAATCCTGTGAAAATGAAGAAGGAGTTAGTTACCAGGATTTGTTCTTATGGTGGGTGACAGGAGGGGGAGTAGCATACCATGTGTCAATGATTGTGAACCATTTCTCATGGTTCTCTCTCCCACTGCAATCAAGGTTCCGCACCAGAAGCCAGGGCACAGTTAAAGGATTGATGCTCTTTTCTGAGGTAGCAGTGGTTTCAAAGATTCCCCTACACCCTGTATGTGGACAGCACAGTCAGAACCAGTAATTCCTCTGGAACTACAGCATGTTTTGAAAGTGGTCATTGTTATCCTTATTTATTCACTTGAGTATGGCTTTTGAAAAATCTTTATTTAAGCACTACAGCATATAAGGAAAGCTGGAATGCAAAAGACTGACTGTCTCTAAGGAAAATGACAGGGTGCCAAAACACTTTTATTGACAAGCTGAGGACCTACTGGGAGGTAGGCAGATCAGGAAACATCCCACAGTTAAGAAACTCAGGGTGAAACACCCTTAGGAATAGGGGTTTTTTCCATTTGATTTGGACAATGTCTTGCATTTATTCTGTCTGAAGGGAGCTGGATTGTCATGGTAAGAAATGCTTTGCTACAATAATGAAGTTTCATATCAATTCTGTTTTCATTACAAAATATTTGTAAAGGGAAACCAGAAACACTATTTAATTTTCATCTGTGAAAGACTAAAAATCTCTGGGGTAAAATTCTCTCGTTCTCAGTAGAATTACACCTATTTACACCTGGCTGAAATTTTGTCCCGGACATCCTTTTTATGTCTTACTTATTGAAGCAAGCAAGTGTGAACACTCATTTTCAGCAGGGATCAGACAGCTGTGTCAAAAGCAGGAACAAAATTGCTTCATTTTTGTCACCAGACACAAGGCAAAACCATTAGGGATTTTAATAAAGTTTACTTTTCTGAGAGTTGTTCAGTGTTTCCATTTTCTGATTTGTCTGCAGACAGCACCAAAATGCAATGAGATGCCTAAGTGCTTCTTATGATATTTTCCGAATAACTGAAATCACATAGTCTTAGAAATCCTTTGTTTTTGTGAGATTTTCATCATCAAGAAGTCCAGATTGATCAGATAAGCTTCCTGACTTTGGGTTACTTAGCCAGACTGATGAAATGGATTTGCAGGTAGCCCCTTTGCAGACTACAAGCATTTTAGTATTTCTCTGCTTGCTCATGCATTGATTTTTGCACTTCTTGAGTATATAAAATGTGAGCTTTTAGTATAGGCTTGTGCTCAATTGCCACAGTTTCATAAGAGAACAACAAAAGTGAAAGATTTGGCAGTAAGCCTCACAGAAAACTGTTCCCACAGCTTGAGCAACATCATGAGCTGTGAGGACTATTTTAAAGGCATTAATGCAGAATTCAGTGTGCTGTCCAATATACTGTGGTCTGCATGTTACAGAGATGACTGCCTCAAAGACTGCACAGTGCAATATAGAGATACTGCTAAAGTTTTTCAAGACCATCACTAAGGGAGCTATGAATATCTGCAGTCTTCTTCAGACTTCATTGTTTTCTAAAAATATATACTTCTACTAAGTATCTGAGGCTATGTTCATTTTGTAATAACAAGTATCTATAAAACAAAGGATTGAGTATGCTGTGCACAAATCTTTCCCAAAAGCTGTTAGAATAATTGCGCTATGATACCCCTCCAGGAGGAAAACCTGGAAATTACCAACTGACAGGCAGCACTTTTAGGCAAGTAGCCTCCACAAAAGAGCAGGCCCATAAAGACCTGAATGTTTCTCAGTTTGCTTCCATTTTTTCCCCTTTTCCTGAATTAGGAAACTAAATGTCTTCTGGAGAAATTGCATATTCTAGACAGTAAACGGGATGACCATGATTTTGCTTAAAACTGATAGAGTAAAATTTACAATCAATGAGACCATTGATACCATCCCTATTCTTTACACAACCTCAAAACATTTCCAGCACATGTAAGAACAGAATATGGGGCCACATCATCATCTTTCATAGAAAACCTTCCCTGGGAAGTGAATCTCTGGAGTATTTTCACTGTTCATCTCCTATCGCCTCTGATCCCCATATTAGCATATCTCAAGGAAATGGTGGAAGACTGCCACATCTGCTTAGACAGAAGACCAGCTCCATGACATAGCCTCTGTCTACCATAAATGCAAAAAATCAGCAGGGAAAACATAGATGCTTGGACATCTTCAAGCATCTTCTGAGGGCTTTTACTACTTGAGTAGGCTGACATATTCATCGTCATATTGCTAGTGCTCATGTGCTAGCTCAGCTTGTTTAGCAGTCAAGCAATACTGAAATGGTAGGACAAATTTTGCTCAAAACTTTAAAACATGGCCTGGCATTAGCTGTGCTATTTTTGTCAAAAATGTACAGGCATTCTCTTTGACTGCTACTTTCTCAAAACCATTGTCATTTTCAGCAGTTGCAAAGTAATTAATCCTGCTAGCAATCCCCAACCCTCGTTTTCACAGACTATTATTGGACACGAGGGCAGCTAGTCCCTACTATCATAACTGGAGAAATCCATTGTTCTCAATCTACAGCTTACATGGCCAAATGTTTCATGCTAAATTTATCACTGCTTATTACTTGCACAAATGCTCTGGATGGCCTTTTGGGGATATTTCTGGACTCTCGGTGGTGTATTACTTGACAGCCTTACCACAATAAAACAAAGCTATGATTATACCATGGATAAGCAACTTCTCTTCAGATAAGGAAAAGAAAACAGGGATATAAGACAAGGAAAGCTGCAGAAAAAACTGCAAGTGAGTTTTGAGACTCCAGGTTCAAATATTTGGTTAGACAATGCTAAAGGCAAAACCAACATCTTTCCCTATTATAATTGCTATACAGAGTAAGCAGCTCTATTCTCATATTGACACTCTTCCATACATTTTTCACTGCTGGATAAGATTCTTTGTTGTGCTGATACCCAGTACTGATCCTTCTGCTGCCTTTTAAAATAGGGAGTACTGCAAAGGCAGAGAGCATCTTCAAAGGTTTCTACTAAATTCTGGTGTCCAAAGCATAGATATTGAATTCAGTGGAAATACGTGCCTGAATCTCTAAGCCTATCTGAATTCTCCTAGTCTATTTTTCCTTTTTATATGTAGTGGATTTTCCTGCATGTGCTGCGCATTTTAACAAGTTGTAGACATTAAGAGGGAATTAAGGTATATCAGCGCTCTGACAACAGGATTCCAAGTCCTGTCTACTAGTAATGTTCAGTTACTGAGGCGTTTAACAAAAAACATAACATAAAAACATTCCCTAGCTACCATCACTCATCCTGTTGTTTTGACACACCACAGGACAAAAGCCATGGACTACCAAGATTCAACTAGATCTTGTTGCATTAATATTCAAACTGGTAAAAAAATAAAATCTTAAAGGACGCTCCTAGTTCTGCCAATTGCTACTGCAGTGTGGTAGTCAATTTAATATTTTAATAGATGATGGGACATGCTCACATCTGAGAAGTAAATGACACTAACTCTGGGATTAATTCATCAACAAGACAGAGGTAATCATATACATGTAGCATTATGCTAGCTTTATTACCCTGAATCTTTTAAGCCTGCTCATATTCAACAATGAAGTAATGTAAAATGCAAAATCTAATTAGCCCACGCATATGCTTCTTGAATACCAGTACCCCAGCTCTGCATATAGATGAACTGAGCAATAAACTGATAGACTCTAAAAGAGCTGTTGTCTACAGCTTTGTAGTTTTGCATTAAGATTTTGCAAAAAAATTAATTTCTTTCATTCACAGGTGATGATGATATTAGATGTTAAAAAATATTTTTCATATAAAACTTCCACAAACCCATCTCATTTACAAATAACTTTTGACAATGAGAAAACTTTAGGAAGGGTAGAAGAAGAATGAGATTACCAAGTAGAGCAACAAGAAAAAATAATAGGAGAGCAACTGTATAATGAAAATCAAATATATATGTTGGATCTATAGACATTGACACTTTATGTATTTGAGTTCAAGTTTTGTAAGGCATACAGAAAACATTCTGTAATTTGATGGCACACTAAAATCTTTGTAAGATATCTGACAGTGGGGGGGCATCTTAGAAGGCTTTTTTTTTAGTCTGCAATGAGAAAACTGCAAAATTAAGAGTTGCATAAATCTAAGCTGGTCTATAGGCTCACAGCATGTCGATGCAAAGATGTATATTAAATTTCATGAGGAGATTTACATTCAACCTTCATGACTGTCAGGGAGAGCATTTTAAGCTCTTTCAGCTTTTGTTTTGCTAGCCCAAAGAAGCAGTTGGTTTTCTTTTATAAGGCAGGCTTCTACTACCCTGTAGTCATTCTTTACACCAGATTTTGTTTTCCTGAGCAAGGTTAGCAGAGAACTGTACACACACAGTACTTAAGGTCTAATAGCATTAACACTTCATGACACATGTCAGAATACCTTAAGCAATATTGCTAAAAATAAAAGCTAATATTGCTAAAAATAAAAGCTAAAAAATGCCTATATGGTAAACTTCAGTCCCATAGCCTGTTGATGGTGAATGCTCCAGTCTCCTCACAATAAACACTAGCAAAAAAACTTCTCTGAACAGATTGTGTCCAAACGAGATGCTCAAAAGCACAATATTCCCCATTTCTTGATTTCTTCATCCCCCCATGATCACGTACAGAACCTTAAAAAGAAATGGTAAATATTCCCTGTATTCCTTTACTACTCATATGAAATACATTGGTCTGCAATCTCATGCCAACAGGCAGAAAGATACAAGATTTATTACTGGTCTTTTACAGAACACAGGAAAATAAATACAAGAATTAAATAATTTTTGTTTTGTTGACTGTAAAGGTCACTGTCAATACGTCACTGTCAATACTACTTATAACTTTAAATATAACTTGTCTTACCATTCTCTTTTAAATTTAGGCAAATTTAGGCAAGGTTATCAGTGATTCAGAAAGATTCTGTTTCTGAAAAAGCCAAACATTTCCAGTATAGATTTTTTTCATCAGGTTCTTTATTTGGTCTGAAAACTTTTAAAGTGCTTTAAGTATGTGAAATTCAAATGCAATACACTTGGGACTATGAGCTGATTTCAGAAAAAAGAACCTCACTTTTTAAAAGATATAAACCCTTCTTTATTTTCTTTATAGAAGTCAAAATGACAGATACAGATACATCCAATTTTCCCCTAACTTGCAGTTTTTAAACACATTTAGGATCTACTTATAATAAAGCACACAAAACCTGACTCCAGAGTACCTTTTCACACAGTTCCTAATATCTGTTTAAATTTAGGTCAAAGTTTTAGTGGCCTACATGTACTAAACAACCAGTTCCATCCTTATAGCAATGCAACTTAGAGTCCAGTTGTCCAGTACTTCCATTCTTACTTTCATGAACATAGTCATTGCTAGGATTATGCAATGGTTGAATAATCTGGTCCCAAAAGTCTTAAATAGTAAGCAAATGTAAAAAAAAAATGCAAAGTAAAAGTAAATTAAGTTAAAGTAAGACTTAAACATGCAATATCCCATGAATGTTCCCCAAACTTGACTGTCTTGCCAGAAAAAAAATTCTAATGTGTTTTTAGTTTAGAACTAGAAAATCAGCAGACATTATGGGAAATATCTGCATACACAAATATCTATCAGCTGCATTTCAAGAAACTTTATGTGTCAGAAGACAATGAAAATAATAGAAAATCTGGAATACTTTGTACAAGGGAAGAGGAAATTTGTAACACCAAGCATTCCTTACTCAGCTGATGAAGAGCTCCTGACACTGTACCAAAACACATGTAGAGCTCACCAATCAAATGTTGTAAAAATCGAGATAAACTCAATCATCAGCTTTCATCTGGAAGCTGTTTTAAGTCTATTGACATAGGTCTCAGCAACTGCGCTTGGACGTAAAGAGAAAGACTTCTCTCATTAGGCATGGAAAAGATAAACTGACCTGGGTTTCTCCAGAATCATTTTAAGTTTTAACTTATGATTTCTGAAAGGAAATTTTTTTTAATTTTCTTTTTTTCTTTTTTTTTTTTTTTTTGGTTATTGTGCCATCTGGAGATATCAGTGAGCCAGCCAACACACAGCGGGGCTCCAGTGAACATGTCCAGCAAGTTCTTAGGAAACAAGGTAATTTTTCTGTGCATGTAGAATCATAGAATAGTTAGTGTTGGAAAAATCCTTAAGATCATCTAGTTCTAATTGCCTGCCATGGGCAGGAACACCTCCCACTAAACCCAAGGCTCTGTCCAGCCTGGCCTTGAACACCACCAGCAATGGAGCATTCACAACTTCCCTGGGCAACCCATTCC
>JASSUY010013003.1:0-46744 GCA_032466535.1 Forpus xanthops | reverse complement strand
CCAGCTCCTTCAGGACCTGTGGATGGATTTCATCAGGTCCCATGGACTTGTATACGTTCAGGTTCCTAAGATGGTCTCGAACCAGGTGCTCTCCTACAGTGGGCCCAGGGTCTTCATTCTCACTGTACCTGCATCTGTTGTGCAAGACTTGGGTGGTATGGTCAGAACATTTTAATGTGTATTCTGAGAAGGATTGGCTGATATTGTGAAATGTGTTGGAAATAAAAAGCAGTATGGAAATAGTAAGAATATATTGATACTTTACTGAGAGTTCTCATAGTCATTCTATACCTCATATAGCTGTATCCAGATTCACCACTGAATGAACATTAGTTTGGTACTGTTAAAGAAGGAAAGTTTGGGTACTCTTAACATATCCCAATAAGACGGACAGAGATCTGTGTACTGATATAGAGATCAAGGATGAGTTTAGTTTACAAAATAAAAGGGGATTAAAACTCTGAAGAAGTGGAGACTAAATTTAATTCTCCTGGTTAGCGAGTTCTTCTGGTGGACTATTTTGTTATCCATGCAGCTGTACTGCAGGAAATGAGCATTTGGCTTTTATTATTTTTGATACGACCAGCTTCTGACTAACAATGAGATATTTTTAAACTACAACTTTCTGAAATCATGTTGATAATATAAGTGAAAATGTAGGCTCTAATCTGTACTTCCTACTGTCAAACTGTATCTGTCTTTTTAATGGCATATCAATTGACCTTTCAGGCTTTTGGTACCAAATTGACAATGTAGTATTTCAAACTACTTTATTTCAATTACTTTTGTTTTCAGTATTCCATTTAATTACTTAGATCAGACTAATAAATGTATTTGTTCCTAACATCCTGAAAGTATAGTTTTACTTTAATTGCCATATCTGATTTCACATTAGTGCTCAGTATCCTAGCAACTTAATTCCTCAGTAATTTTTCTTATTTCAGCATTATTACTTCTGCAGTTTGACCACCACTTCTTTCTTGTCTGTTGCAAGGCAAATCTAAACATGGTTCTATCTAATCTGCCATTTAGTTTTTCAATAAAATGGAGATTATCTAGTTATAGAAATGGAGTCTAGATTAGTCAAGTCTATTTAAAACAGATGTAATGTGGATCTTCTTGCTTGTCTTAATGGATTTCTATTCTTTATAATTCATTTGGATGAGGTAAATGTAGCTCTTTGCCCTGAAATCTGTCCTGATCCTGAAAAAGGGTTTTATAATCTTTAGCATATACAGAGTTATGTTCTGCAAAATTGACATTCACACTGGGGAGATCATGCTGACAAGCATGTGTTTTCATCTCCAAGGGTATTCATTTTTGGAAACTAAATGGAAAGAAGCTATTATTTCTGCATATGTCTGTTGCTGTAGATAGATTTTGTATATTGGATATCTAAATAAGTTTGCTGTTGGACTAAATTTTGTTGATTTTTTTGTAGTGGGTTTATTTATTTATATTTTGAATGCTTGTAATAGTGGGATGTGACAACAGTTAAAGTGAAATGGAAATTGTAATTTATTTAGCATCACTTCTGGCTAGTTTCTTTGTCAAGAAATACATTTTTTGAAGAAATCTGTTTACATTCTGAGACCCTGAAATAGAAAACAAACATCATCCTGGATTTAAGATTAACATCGAGCTTGGAGAAAATAGGATTGGAGTGCTGTGAATCTGGAATGATTTGAAAGCATGCTGGGGGTGGGGAATTAAAGGACAGATGTTCTTCCATGTTAACTAATATGGATATGGTAAATATGAGAGTAGTGCTGACATGTTTCTAAAAATAAAGCATACATTACATATGTATTTTTATACTGAAAAGAATTTTAAATCTTTCCTCACATTACAAATTTAAATATTGAAGTAAATAAAATCAGTAAAACCCATGTGTAACACTTGGTTACTGAAGGACACGCTAACATGAGGATCTGCTTCAAGACTATAGCTTGATTTATTGACTTGCACTCTCAGGCTGTAAGGAGCCTGTTTGGAAATTACGAAGTTTACAAAGCTGACAGAGCTACTTCTGGGAACAGAGAATTTCTACGATACTTGATAATCTTGGATAAATAAAACCCAAAATGTCTTTGGGGAAAAAAGCATCTTGTTAGAAAAAGAACGGCTGTAAATACCTATTCCCACAGCATACCTGTGTTAGAGGCTGTTAACTTGGAAGACCTGAGAAGGCTGGAATTCTTGAGAATCCCTGTGGTTGCAACGAGATGTGCAGAGAATTCCTACAGCACCTTCTGGCTGCTGCTGGATGTTGGGAGCCCTTGGGGAAAGCAGTAAAGCAGATTTAAATCTGATCTCACAAATCTGCTATAGAAAGGATAAGCCATTGCTTCAGTATCAACTCTGCAGTTCTGTGCTCTGAGAACTTAGAAATATGACTGTTGTTTTCCTTCCCTGTCTCCTCAGTTTCCCAAGATTCTGGATTTTTGTGTGTAGTTTTTATGCATTACTTCATCTCTTCAGTTGATGGATTGAACACTTATGACATTTAATGAGCAAAGTGAAATTTTTTGAGCCTTCCCAATGGAATACTCCTTACTAGTCCCTTATCCTTATGGTTTCAGTACTAAGAGTATTAAGAAAATATGTAGTAGTTATTAAATTCCTAAGGGAAAAAAATAAATGTTGATCTGCATCTTAGATTAAGAATTAAGAAAAAAAATAATAGTAATCGGGGTATTTAATACATCTTAAATTGTTCCTTTTACTAATGAAATTTAATACAGCAACATATTTTCCAGGCACAAATGGAGAAGAACAGAGATTTAGTTTGTTTTAATCAATTTTTATTAATTCTGCCCTGAAGCTCTTCATGCTTTCAGCATGGAACACAAACATGCAGAGCAGCAGGCAGAGAAGAAATGAGCCTCATTAATCTCTTTTGGATAGAGCATGGTGAAGAGTCATTTAGGTTGCAGACAGGTTTTATGAATAACATGCTGTCCATGTTACCACACAGGCCAGAAAGGCTTCTGTGTCCTGGTGGAACAGGTGCCAAGCTTTTAGTACAGAGTGTGCAGTGGGAGAAGGGAGAACAAAGTTTCCTGTTTTCAGCTTTGGAGGTGGGGTGAAAAGGCAAAGATCATAGGACTTTTCTGCTATGGAAAGAATTATTTCTATTAAACTATGTAACTGTGTCACATGAGAAGTCTTGGGTCCTAGCTTCAGGTTAGCATCTGATTTCTAATTTGCAGGAAATATGTGAAAACTATAAATACCTGTGTTTTTTGTTTTTTATTTTTCCAGTTCAGGGTAAAGCAGTTTTCCCCATGTTTATTTCTAGGATAAAAGAATACAAGCCAACCAGCCAAACAAACAAAAAAAAAATGAAACATACAAAAAAACCCCAAACAACAACTGAAAAAAATATCATGGAAAATACATTAAAAAAACACCAATCAAAGAAAACCCACACAAAGCTCCAGACCTGTAGGAGATCAGAAACTACTGATGAAACTTCATGCTGTTGCCTGTTGCAACATTAGCAGCACATTGCTAATAGCAGTCATTATTTTAATGAGTAGCAGTTGTGCAGCAGAAGAGATGAAGGTAGTAAGAGTTTTGTGCAAGTTTAAGGCAGCTCCCTCATAGTTATCTACACTCTGGAAAGACCCTAGTTCTTAAGCCAGGAGCTGGAAGCTTTCATACAGCAGGTTGCAGCTCAGAGCTTACATGTGCTCTTGGGCAGAAACACTCTTAGATTTCTCTGTAGAGTTTCTGCTCCAAAGTGCATTCAGGCTTCCTACTCCAGAGAAAGGAGACGTGGAAACCTGGGCACAGAAAGTTTCCCTGCCTGTTCACCAAGGTCGTTGTATAGTTGCTGACATGATGTCAATCTGTCCTGAAGTTGCAAACATTGGAAGGTAACCTCCCCAGGTAGTGTGCCCTGAAATATTTGATTCCATAGAAGGTTAATTGCTTCTGAGACATGTAGATAGTGTTTAGCATTTCCTGGAATTCTGTTAAAAATAAGTATTTAAGAATCAGTTTTGAAAATGCAGCATATTACAGCAGCGTGAAATGAGATTCTGTCTTTCCAAAACGGAATATAATTTATATTATGTTTTTAACTTTATTATCTGAAAAAAAAAAAATGTATGCTGTTGCTACAAAATGTCCTGTACAGATCACAAAGATATTTCTTGTTCTTACAGACAAGTAAGAACTGAAGTTTTGTGTGTTAGTATCCATATGGTGTGTATTCCTACTCTCCATTAAAAAAGAAAAGCTAAGTCCAAAGCTTGGTTTCATTGAGCATCAAGGTTTCCTATTTAATGACTTTAAGGGCCATTAACTTTTCCTAATGATCTGTATTTCAGAAGCAAATAAGAAAAAGAACTGAAAGAACTAAGAGGCTTTCCAAGATAAAAGGGTGGTGGTGAGGGGAGCCCCAGCCGGACAGCCCCCTTGTGGTGTGGCTTGAGAAGTTACATTATGAAGTGACTCTTAAGTATCTCTTTGCTTGTTTGTCTCCTTTTTCTCCCTTCAGTATTTTGAGGTTATGGCTGAATTGACATGAGGGAGGAAAGAACTGGAGTGCGTTAACAGGCTATCTAGTTTGATGGAGGGCAGCTCAAGTAAAACGTTTGGGATCTTCATAAGGCAAAGAAGATAATTTGCATTTTTTTTTTTTTGTGTATTTTCTGCATTAGCCTTTCATTTTGGCTTTGGAAGCTGATAGTTGGCTTTCATAATCAGTCTTTTCTCTTTATGAAGTGTATTATAGAACCACAGAATTATTTGGGTTGGAAAGGACCTTAAGATCATGTAGTTCCAAACCCCTGTCATGGGCAGGAGCACCTCACTCTAGACCATGTCACCCAAGGGTCTGTCCAGCCTGGCCTTGAATGCTGCCAGGGATGGAGCATTCACCACTTCTTCTGGCAACCTGTTCCAGCACTTCATCACCCTTACAGTAAAGATCTTCTTCCTTATACCTAAACTGAACTTCCCCTCTGTCAGTTTGAACCCATTACCCCTTGCCCTAGCTGTACAGTTCCTAAGTCCCTAATACTAAGTCACTATTGTAACCCTTATTTACGGCATTTTTTTTTTTCCAAGAATAGTTAAGGTAGAGGGGAGGATTATAGCAGCATCTTTCAATGTCTGACTACACGATATTACAGGAAATTCTTACCTGTATGATTTGGGTAAATATTTTTCTTGGTAGATGAGAGCCATTGGGAAATCATGAATATCTTTAGGCTTAGCCTGCTCTCTCCTCTTTCTGGACAAGAACCTAAAGCCCAGATTCCCAGAATAAAATTGGTGGAAGAAGTAATTTTTCTGAGGGATGATCTTTAGTTACTTGTCTGGGAGTCTAGACATGAGTGAAAATCAGTATCCCAAATAAACTTTGAAGAAATCTCTCATCATATATGAAAAAGGACCACACTTGAATATCTCAGCATCTCTTACAGTCTGAATCTGAGAACAGACTCACATCTAAGTCTTCAGAGGCTGATTGGTAGATAATTGTCACCTGTCTCAGATAAGCGTGAGGGCTTCATGAATTAGTTTCCTAGTCCATCTGGATTAAAACTCTTCTGTGTGGGTAGTCTGATCTTTACCATTTTTGGATTCTTCAAACCACTGTGCTTTTGGTTTTCTGTGTATCCTAGTTGGTGGTGGATCAGCAATAATCTGTTCCCTTCTGCTTTCTTTTTCTCATGGTCTTCTGAAAGATAAGAAGGTTCCTCATTTTACAATTCCATTTCTAGTGATGGCAAATTTCATAGAATCATAGAATAGTTAGAGTTGGAAAGGACCTTAAGATCATCTAGTTCCAACCCCCCTGCTGTGGGCAGGGAAACCTCCCACTAAACCATACCACCCAAGGCTATGTCCCACCCAGCTTTGAACACTGCCAGCAATGGAGCATTCACAACTTCCCTGGGCAACCCATTCCAGTGCCTCACCACCTTCACAGTAAAGAATTTCTTCCTCACATCCAATCTAAACTTCCCCTATTTAAGTTTGAACCCATTACCCCTTGTCCTCTCACTACAGTCCCTCATGAAGAGCCCCTCCCAGCATCCCTATAGGCCCCCTTCAGAAACTGGAAGGCTGCTATTTCAAACCTGTGTATCTGACAGTGTTAGATTCTTAAGCTACATGCTTAAACTTCTGAGACCTGTGGAATGAAATAGGGTTCACTATTGTCCAGGCTGCATATTTTCCTGCTCAGTATGTTTAAATTACATCCTCTACTCTCAAATTGCGCTTTTCTACGAATGCTTTATGAAAACTGCACCCTTACTGGTGACTTACAGTCCACAGTGTTAAATAATTGCAGTGTAAATGCTGAGTATTTTTGTTCTCAAGTAGTGGTTTATCTGACTCTATTAAAGATGGATTTTGCAAGTCGTTTTCTGTTTGAAATGTAGAAGTTCTTAATGATTTCTGAAGTTTTTTGGTCTGTCTTCATAGTTTTCTCAAACTTATAGTCTCCAGTTTTGTGGGGTTTTTTACTCCTTTTCTGAAAAAAGCTAATGCCTGCCAAGTCAAGTGATACAAATACTCCTCACTGCTAGAATAGAGAATTGGCTCAGTTCAGTTCAAACCTCATATTATTCTAGTACAATGAGAGAAACAAAGGAGAAATTAGGAAAGATAATATTGGCAGTTCTGAATGGAATTTAAAAATTCAGCCCACAGCTGGGACATGTTGTAAACAACAAATTATTTCTCCATATAGCCTGCCCTCAGAGTACAATCCTTTTCTTCTGATCACCAAGCTTATGTTCCAGGTGTATATTGCTGTGTGATTAATTCATTTGAATATAATAGTTCTGATAGATTTACTTTTAGAGATATTTTTTATTAGGTACTAGCAGCTTAAAAATAACAGCAGTTTTAAGTGAGATGTCTCTTCTGTGCAATTCTTTGTGGTTTCATATGTGCATTCTGTTCAGGCTAGCTGTCCACCCTGGTTTGGGCACAGTGGAAAGATGTGGATCTGAAATTGCTTAAATGAGGGAGAAAAGAGTTCACATGAACTTTAAGAGGGAGAAATTCCCATCTTTGGAAGTTATTTTACCTCTTTGTACCATATCGATTCTTCTAGACTGCCAATTACAAAAACCTTTCTCTGGCTGAGGCATTTAGATAAGAGATGCAGCCAATGGACTTTTGAACTTAGGGGGCTGAATTCAAGGGTATTTCCATATTGTTCTGTTCCTTACATTTTCATTAAAGAGTCCTGAGTAAGTATTTATGTTTTAATTAATATAATCGACTCTTTAGTTTTGATAGGTGTTTACGCTGGTGACTTTCAGAAATGTATTGAAGTAGCTTTAGAATGATATTTATTTTATCATTTATGTAATTCCATTTGATCTTGATATATTCAGAAACCTCATAAATGATATCTTTGTATCCCAGTTGATTGATTAAAAAGAGGTATGAATGAATATTTGTTATACTTCTCACATCCTTAATTCATGCAACATGCTAAAACCATTTTATTTTTAAATATTTTTTTAATTAGTTGGAACTTGCAAAATGTGTGTTAAGTTAATGCAACAAAGTCTTTTATATTAGCAATGCTCTGTAATTACATTTTTCTAGTCATGGAAAATGAATTAGTGCTGCATTTTATGTGTTGACAAATTTTCCTGTTTGTTCTAATTTTACTGAATAGCGTACCGTAGCTTCTTGGCACAGCCTAGAATAACTACTCAGCCATGAAAGTAGGAACTATGCTTAGTACCAGAAAAGGCCAATATTGTGTGTAAACAACAAATTTACAGGAAAACCAAAGTAAAACAACTCAGAGGGATGACTTGGGGAAGAATGTCATCTGGTGTCTGGGCCATCAGACACCAGAACACCAGTTTGTCTAGACAATTGGGATCAATGAAAGTGCTTGAAATGGAGCTTCAGACGAACTGATGGGCAAATGGTACAGATAATTTCTCTTCCGGGAGTACTGGTATATTCTTGTCTATCTTGCTTTTGACAGCGGTTAAGTAGGGGATGGAAGACATCAGATACTGCTTTATTTTCTTCATTGCTGACTAATCTGATTAGAGACTTAGCCAAAACTTACATGTTGGGTGTTTTTTTGTCCTATGGGAAAGTGTTTTTATTTTTTCCATTCCAAGTGAAAAAGGGAAATGCCTGAGAGACAAATTGCCAAAAGAAAACATAATTCAGGTCTGCCAAAATGCTTTGTTTTGATAAATATGCCCTCCTGGTATACTTTTTTTTAACCTTTCTTAAAGATTGGCAGTGAGGTTGCTTACTATTTGATGTAGTTGGCTTGCTAGTCACAATCCTTATTGACACTGCCTTGCTCATGTAAATTGTCAGATGGAACCAACCAACCACGTTGTTGCTTAACTTGAAGAAATGAGGAAACACTTCAAACAAAATGCTTCAAACAAAGTCACCAAAGTAAGGTGCACTGAACTACCTTTATTTCATGTAACTTTCCTAAGCAGATCCTGCTAATAAGTGAAGAGGATTTTAGACAGGAGACGGAGTGATAATAATAACTGTTAATCTAATTCCTGAGTTAGATTGCTGTTCTGGAGCTGCTTTTTAATGCTCAATATCTAGTTATTTGCTTATCTTTCTGCAATGTGTATGCTTTTTGCCACTGAGACACTCTGCTTCATTATAGTCTATATTTAAAGTTCAGAATGTTTTTACAGTGTATGTGATGTAATAAATGCATTAATTCAAACAGTAAAGAATGCTTTCCATGCCTCTGTGCTTTGTTCACAATGCCAGAGGAATCTCCTGTGAGTAACTTAGTGTTTTACTTGTCAACTGGAAGGCATCCTCAGCTTCCAAATCTGAATGCTGTATGAGATGGTCAAAAGCTTTTCAAAAGTTAATGTATATTGCATTCACTATGCTTTCCTTATCTGCATAGACAGTCTCTTGATCACAGGGGGAAATAGGTTGGTTGAGCACAATTTGTTTTTGTAAATCCGTGTTGACTGCATCTGATTGACTGTTTATACTTATTTTGAAATGAATTGGAAGGATTTCCAGTCTATGTCTTATGCCTTTTTTTTTTGATCACAGGTGGTTGTGTCTGATTTCCTTTTAAAACAAGACAAACCCAAACCCCATAGTGAATGATTTTGGCTTTGTTTGAAAGCCTTTTGAAAATCTTCATAAATTCCTTAGCTGGAATATCACTGACCATGTGCTTGTTGTCCCCACAGAACTGCACAATATTTCCTGTCTTCTGTTCAAAATAGCCATGTTGACTCTTCCAATAAAAGTAATATTTATCCTCATGTCCTGATAAATTTGCTCTCTGTTATGGTCCCCACTGTTTTGCCCAGTGTAGGGATCAAGCATAATAGACCTCCCTTTCCTTTGACAACTAATGGAACTTCAAAAAAAAAAAAAAAACAAACAACACAGCAATGTCTTTTTTTTTTTTTTGCTTAATTATTATTTTTAAACAACCGTGTTTCCACTTCATCAATACGAAGGTAATTTTAAGTGCAAGTTTGTAACATGCCAGCTGTGAAGTATCGGACAGCAAGGACCATGCTGTATTGGAAGGACAGAACCAAACTAACTTAGAAGTTTGTGTTTTGTTGGTTATTTTAATTGAAAATTGTGGTCAAGGCTGCATTGAGGATCCCTTATTAATTGCTGGTGTTAATCAGACATTCATACATTCTTGCCTAGATATGATTCTTAAGGAGTAGTCTGCTAACTTAAGTTGGTAGCTTTAGGCTGTTCCAGCAGACTTTAACATATCACTCAGTGAAATGTGTGCTGCAGTTACCTAATCTTAGTGACCAATGGAGGAAAAAAATACCTACTTTAAAAAGGAGAGTTCATAATGCGCTCCCTATGCAGAGGTCAGAAAAAGGTTGCTACTGCAGACAGTTCAAGCAACACATAAGTGGTCATCTTCACAGTGTGAAAGTTGTCACAAAATAATAGAGCAGAAACAGTTTTGTAACTATACTAGCTATAACAGCTGTCTCTGCTATTCTAATGTGATCTGTTAGTATATACAGTTTAAACTGAGTCTAAAAGAACTGGATAAATAGCCAAATGATGCAAGTAATTTGAAGTTCTGCACGTGTTGCAGAAGCAAAGTCTTAGCACGATTAGGTGCCTGACTCACCCAATGCAAGCTTTTTTTTTTCCCCGATTTTAAAATACATCTTTTGTTCAAACAGAATGTAGGTTTCTAGTTGAGCTTAATGGTTGGTTGGGGATTCTTACTGCTCCAGGTGATGGGAATTCCTAGTCATGATTTGTAGGTGTTTTTCCCACAGAATGTAAGACTGGTTGTGCTCACAATACTAGTACAAAAATCCAAAAGAAGGTAGAACCAAAATGAAGTTCCTTGGTGAAACTTCCTGGAAAAGCAAAATGAAGTTCCTTGGTGAGACTTACCTAGTCTCCAATGAATTCTGGTTAAGATATTTCCTGTGTTACAGGTGGTGTTTCCTCTTTCATTAGGTGTTTGGTCTTCTTCAGTCATCTTATTGTTAACTCAAATAGCTAAGTATTATCAGCAAACTGTCACTTTCCTGTTCATATCTTCTTTGAGGTAATTTAATAATGGACTGTATGGTTGATACCTAGACTACTTAATTGAACATCTCTGATTTCCATACCAATTCGTGAAGAGTTCCACTAGTGACTTCTCTCTGGTGTAAATGATGACTGTATGGCCCTATGTGGCCAGTTATTTCCTCATGCTGTATCCTACTGCTTGTGGAAGCTTGGTTTCCTTACGCACCTTTGGAAGGGCATCTTTGAAGGCCTTTTCTATTCCAGAACAGACTTCTGTCCATGGCTTTCTGACATAATGACAAGACTCCAGTGGTTGTGTGAGGTGGCCTTAAAACCAGGACTATCTCAATATAAGAAAAGATGTATGTAGAACATTTTTTTCAGTGCTAAGCTTTGTAGTTCAGCTGCTTAAAGCTTGTTCAAGTATTTAAATGGCACTGTATTCCAATATCAGTTAAGTCCTGTGGGACAGCAAAATATCCATTTTAACAAATCTTGTGAAAACTGACTTTGGTGAGTGAAATAAAGAGCTGAGTGTCAAGCCCTGAAGACACTAATAAGCCTTAATTGCCCTGACCAGCATCACCTGGGACCCCAGTCCACAGTCTCTGCCTATGAGCCCTTGAGCGCCTTTTAAGCTTGGCCTGGGCACCTGTTTCTGCATTTAGTTGTTTTGTTTTCAGTCTTGCTCCTGGATGGACCTGAATTATTAGTGGGATTTCTCAGATTGATCTTAGCTCCTTCCTTCGCCTGTTGTTCACTGGGACTTGCTGGTGAGACCTGTTCCTGTCACCTTGTGGCTCTGCTCAAGCTGCTCAGATACTTTAGGGCTGTATTCTGCTGAGGAGGTGCTGTGAGTGCTGGGGTCATTGCCTGTTTGTGGAGTAGCCCTTCTCTTTTTGCTGTTCCCTGACAGTGAGGTTAGTGAATTTTATACATTTAAGAGCTGAGATTTAAAGTAATTGAATCTGCATTAAGGATTTTCCTCTAGTTAACAAGGAAAATACAGTGAATAGCAGGTGTTATCTCTCCCTTTCTCTTACCCCCATTTTGTTTTAAAGTAATAATGTAATACATATTGCACTCAAGCAGCCATGCTCTGTTCTGTGGTCTGATTAGTCTCTCTCAGTTTCTCATTAGAAGCTGTGGATGCTGAAGCTTATCATGCTTTTAGTTTTCAGCATGGAAGCTGTGTGTAAAGAACTTAGTATTGTTACAAATTAACTTACTGTTTTTAGTAATTTAACTGAAACTATGTAATATACCCTTTTAAGGAGCACCATCAATGAGTTTATTAGCTTTGGTTTCTCATTTTTTTTTCCTTTCACTCTCTATTTTTGTTCCTGGTTGTTATGTAAATGCAAAGGCTGTGCTGATAATTTGGTGAAGAAAGAGAATTGTGTTATAAAACTGACGTTTTTTCTCTTTGGTTCAGCCTTTTTAATCTGTGCATGACACCTCTGAAGAGACTAGTAGTTACAGAAAAGGTTCTAGGCATTGATGAGACATGCCCACCTGATGTGGGAAAAGCAGAAGCAGGAATATGTAATTCATAGAGTCATGTTTGTTGAACCTGTTACTGTCACTACTCAGCTATGCCTGTTACTGAGAACAGGTAAGCAGAGGCACTGACACAGCTTGTGGTATTCTGGGCCCATTCTGCAGTGCAATGCCAGTGCTGTTTTACTCTTTATGACACTGACAAGGGTTTCAGTGGCTTAAAACTCAGCACTAGTATTTCTAAGGGGTAGTGTGTTATGTATTTTTTTTTCTTAATAGTACATAAATTGAATTACTCTGTTCAGTACATATGATTGTATTGTACGTGAAACAAATGTTCTCTGTTCTGAAGTGCAAGCAGTACGTATTTAAACTGATACATCCTGTCTTCCGGCAGGAATTACAGCTTTTGGTTCAACACTGTCCATGAGTTCAGTGGATAGGGCTCACCCTGTCAGAGCAAATAGTTTACTTGTATCTGCCTACAAAAAAACCATTATATGTGTTACATGAAAGCTGGCAATGCATAGTGAGTAAAACAATACCTTTCTATATTTTACAGTAATTACAAAAAAACCCTGGTTTCTGCATCATCATTGGTCCATGCCCAAGAGTGCAAGAGAGTGTATAGGTGCAAAATAAGTTGCTGTTGCTTATAACGTGCAAGTGTGCTGCTTTAAGCAGCTTAGATGCACAAGCATATTTGAATTAATGTAGGAGATAGTTAAGGCCATAGAAGACAGGCAAACTGCAAGATGGTGTGTATTTACCTGTTTCTTACATTTTTAGTGTTTAACTAAATTAAATTTTTTGCCTGAATTCTCTAAGGCATAGCTAGCTCTACTTCATTTCAGGAAGAATCTTGTACTTCATCTTGGTACCAAGATTCTTCCATTATCTGCTTCTGTGGTACTGCCCTCTCTGCCAAGTAAAAGCAGTGTCTATGTAAAAGTTTTACATCTGTTATCAGTTGAACTGAGCACCACTAGTGTACCCATTGAGTTGGGTCTGAGGAAGCGCATTGTAGAGTGGGGTTTCACAGGCAGCAGCCAGGAAGTAGCTTCTCTGTAAGAACATTTTACTGTGAATAGGGAAGAATAATACTATCTGACTCTCCAGGTTTAAGTTTGTGGGATTGCAAGCTAAAAATAACTTAATCTTTTCTCGTAAACTGAGCAAGCTTCTTATGTTGTTCTTCAGTCTGGGTTAGTATAACCCCATAGTAGTACCATTTTTCAAGGTAGATGCCTTTAGAAATTAAGCTCTGTGTTTAGCTCATTGTTGATTATTTTGAAAAGTTCACATTTTGGCAAAAGTCACAAAACTGCTGTAAGAATTAAATGTAATTAAAAATCATGTTATTTCTAAAATGCTGTCACACAATACAGTATTTTGCTTAAAATTAAGGAAATTAATCGTAAACTGAGAATAAACATTAAATATTCTGAAAAAAATGTTTTAAAGCAAATATGCATTAAAACTCACTGCAAAAAAATGTCAAGGAATGTCTGTTTCTACTTGTAAAAATCTTTCTACCACAAAACCAGTTCTGCTTTTGAGTGCTTAGTTACCTACTGCAATTTGCATCCCTTTTTCACTATGTCTTTGTCCAACTTAAGCTGGATTACTTAAAATGGATTACTTAGAATAGCAGGCGTACTTTTCTTCATTTGTTTTTCTTCCACAAGTAGTCCTTAGAGCTTCTCTTTGCAATGCTGTCTCTGCTGCTCAGAGTTAATCTGCACCAATTATTAAGGATTCTGTTGCCATCAGGAATTAAGTTAAACTAGTGTTGCGCCAGTCATTCACCAAACTAAATTTTGACATTTTGATAAAAGGCCAATGAAAGATTCAGAAAATTCCACTAGAAAATGAATGACTTCTTTTATTATGGACTAAGATATAAAGAACTCAATTATTGTATACCAGTTTATTTTTATATCACCTACCCTCTTTTCATCCTCCTTAACAGCTGTAGAGAAATCCCATCTCAAGGAAAAAATTCTTGCTTTAACTAATTGGAGATGGGGATTCTGGAAATACTGCATTACATTGCCAAGTATTTTTGTTCTACAAACTCCTTAGCTTTACAGCAATGGTAGTCGTTATTTGAGCTAATGAATAAAATCTGCACTCAGTCAGTGCTCAGTGAAGCTATGTTTGTTTATGTAAATACATATGTATGCATTATTTCATATGTGATTTTCTTGTGTTTCTCTAAGTTTATTAAACTTGCCTCTTTAATGGTGGGTATTGCAGTACTTGTGTGGCAAAGCCTTGTACAATTCAAAATATGCATGGAGGCATGCAGTAATATAGTCTGTCTCATTACATGTAGTAAGAGCTATAATGCTGTTAAGATTGTAATTGCAATTTACACGTCTTTTGTAGCTCCTGAGCCTCACTTAGGTGAATATTTGAATTTGGTACAGAGTTCAGGTGTGTGTGTGTGTTTTTTTCCTTTGTGCTCCACCAAAACTGTTTAGAGTCTGGCATTCTTTGCCTTGAAGACAAGTTATCTTGTATGAAATTGTTTTGTATTTATTAGCCTTTGTTTCTCGGCTGTAATTGTAGTGTTGCAGTATAAGTTAATCTCTTTGGAGATTGTGTGTCTCTGTGTTGAGTTTAATTGCTAAGTTACCTGTACAGCTCTTCCCACTGGCTTGAATATTTCTCTGGAGGTCTTTAAGCCTATCACTGCTGTTTGTTTCATTATTTTTTTTATTTCAAGATACTTGGTATCCATCTGTTAGACTGTGTTAGCATGATGACTGAAATATTTGAGCATCAAATGTTGGATGAGAAAATTGGCTTGTCTATATGCTTGAATTTTTAAATGTGTGAAAGTTTGTCCGTTTCTTGTTCTCCCAGTTCATTGAAGACCAAATGCCATCAAATGCCATACTTGAATTCAAATATAACATGAAGTCTTGCAAAATATTATCTATAAAGCTACTTTTTTCTTTTTACCAGGCTAAAAAAAGCCCTCAACAAACCAAATAACCCAACTCATTTTTTCAGCAAAGGAGAGGGCTGTTTCTGTGAACAATTGTTTTGGTTACTGGTCTGACAGGCTGGAAGCATGTATGTGGTGACACGGGGTTTAGGGACTTGTAGATTAAAACTGACATTCTGCTAGTCTTTGTGTGTGGATCCCTTCCACGGTCCAGAGGGCAATACTAAGAGTGTAGGTGGCACAGAGCTGAAATAAACCATACAGGGAGAGATGGGGTTACTTCCCTCAGTTTCTTCCAATGTTGATATGAAATTACAAAGTAACGGGAACAAAGGAGTCCATCTGAAATGGTATTATCTACCACTTGGTACTTCTGAAATATGTTAATGGTTTACATTTCATCTGAGGACTTGATTTCTGCTCTTGGAGATATATCTAGTTTTTCTCTGAAAAGGGTAGCTGACACTTTGAAACTTAAAACATCAGCTGAATATGTTATTTCAACAGCTAATACCTTCTTGCAGTTAAGTAAACACTTGGTCATATTCTCCTCTGATTACTGGTTTGCGTTTATTTTATTATTTCTACTTTTTCTGAACAGTGTAGCCAAATTGAATTGCAAATGCTTTGGAAAACATCCAGTTGAAGCAGATGTTGCTACTGTAATCTGTTTAATTACAAAAAAAAAATAATTTAATTGATTTTAAGGTTTGGGAAATCTTGAAGTTGGCCTGGTTGTATTTATTTGCAAATACTTTGATTCTTGGGGAAAAAACAATCTGAAGTCAGAAAATATAAAAAGGGGACTCATAATTCTTCCTCATGATAAATTTGGAAGAAATGCTGTCATTTCTATCACTTCAGTGAGGCTACCTCAAAATGTCGCCTCCTCCAGTTGGTAATTTCAGTTTATTTAATAGTCCTACATAAGAAATACCTGCAGTACCTGTGAAGCAGGGCATTTGAAGAGACTTAGCTGCAAGTTAATGGAGAGGTGATAGTTGGGAGATTTTATACATGCCACTTCTAAAATTCCAGCTCAAGAGAGGGATGGGATAGATAATTCCAGTAGGAAGGGATTTTGGGAGGTTTCTAATCCATCCTACTGCTCCCAAGGGCAAGATCAGTTGCAAGGTCAGACCACATTGCTCAGTTCTTGATGTAGAAGAGCCTTGAGATCCTCCAAAGACCGAGATTGCTCGGCAGTCTGCATTGCTGTATGCCTGCTCTTATGAGGAGGAAGATTCTCCTTATATTCAGTCTGAACCTCCCTTGTTTCAGCCTATGCCTATATGCTTCTTTTCCTCCTATCCCACACTACTGGGGACCCTGGCTCCATGGAATAGTTAGGGTTGGAAAGGACCATAGTTCCATCCCACCCTGCCATGGGCAGGCACACCTCACACTAAACCACGTCACCCAAGGCATGTCACCCATCTCCTTGATGACCTTCCCATAGGCACTGAGAGGTTGCAGGGTCCCCCCTGAACCTGCTCTTTTGGGCAATGCCATTTTTTCCACTCTCACATAAGCCAGATCGCATTGATTTCATCATGCTATCAAATCATAAATAGTTAGGGCTGGAAAGGACCAAGGATCATCAATTTCCAACCCTCCTGCCATGGGCAGGGACACCTCTGACTAAATCATGTCACCCAAGGCTCTGTCCAACCTGGCCTTGAACACTGCCAAGGATGGAGCATTTGCAACTTCTTCAGGCAACCCATTCCAGTGCCTCACAGTAGAGAAATTCTTCCTTGTATCCAATCTAAACTTCCCCTGTTTAACCCCTGAACCCGTTACCCCTTGTCCTCTCACTACAGTTCCTCATGAAGAGTCCCTCCCCAGCATCCCTATAGGCCCCCTTCAGATACTGGAAGGCTGCTATGAGGTCTCCACACAGCCATCTCCAGGCTGAACGACCCCAACTTTCTCATCCTGTCTTCAAACAGGAGGTGCTTCAGTCCCCTGATCATCCTCTTGGCCCTCCTCTGGAGTTGTTCCAACAGTTCCATGTCGTTTTATGTTGAGGACACTGGAACTGCACACAATGTTCCACATGAAGTCTCACAACAGCAGAGCAGAGGGGCAGGATCACCTCTTTCGACCTGCTGGTCACGCTTCTTTTGATACAGCCTAGGGTGCAGTTGGCTTTCTGGGCTTCAAGCATACACTGAAGCTTCCTCTGAGCTTCCCTGACACCTTTCACCCTATTGACAGTGTCCCCCAGCTCATCCCCTGCTGCAGGAGGACCTCCACCATGGAGCACAGAGCTCAGCTCTGCCCATCGCGCACCCTCCCCTCAGCAGAGCAGCGCAGGCACTTCCTAGACCCTGAACTCTGCTCTGCAGCCTCCACTCTCATCATCTCTCTCTGGTACCGGCTGTGCCACTGCCGGGGCAGCCACAGCAGACCTCCCAGGCCAGGCCCTGGCTCTCAGGCAGGTAACCACCATGCAGCCCGCCCTGTTACCCGGTCAGGGAGGTGTTGTCCCTTCTGGCTCAGCGGAGCTGCCTGCTCATGAGTAAGGTCTGACGAGGGCTCGGGGCTTCCTCCGTGGCTCTTGCCACCGAGTGGTGAAGACTTCTCAGTGGAAGTGAACTCTGAGAAGCTGGTGAGGCAGAGGCTGTGAGGGGCTTTAACTTAGAATTGGGAAGGTTAGTTGGGGAATATATGTATTCGTTCAAGTTTTAGACCTTGCTTTATGTTTTTGTTTTTAGTTGGACAGTAGGGGGCAAAGCGTATTTCAGTCCTTGGAGGTAGAGTTTACCTAAGTTGTTGTTTGATACTGGACAGTTGCTTTTGGTCATAGTGAGGTAAATTGCTTTTTTTGATATAATCCAAGGAAACCTGCTTGTCCCTTCCCTCAGCTGTTTCCCAGTGGGGAATTCTTCACCCTCTTCGTATTGGATGCATGGGTTTGGGGGTTGATATTTTTGCTTCTGCCAGTTCTTAGAGTTGCTATTTCTCAGTGTGTAACATTAAAAAATAATGGGAAATGAAGAGAGCACATGGAAACCATAGAATGAGAATCCTGCCGCATTTGAACGCTTGTCCAGACCTAAGGCTGCTACTTGGCTGTGTGTCCCTAACAGCTCTACCTCTGCTTCTGCTAGCAACACTGATGGAGAATGGCAGTTGTATGTGTCAGCCTGCTTTATCAGGACTTCATATCACTGCCAGCACAAGAAGGGAAAAGGCTGCCTGGAATTGAGACCTCAGTTACTAGAGTACTTAGTTCAAAAGAGCCTGTGCACATTAGGGCCACCCTGCAGTCCTTTTGCCTGCTCAAGTGCTGCAGTCATTTGGAGAAGTGAAGCTGACAAGCTGGGTGCTTGCTGCCATGCACAGGACCTTGCCTCTCAGGGGGAGTGGAGGCAGGCTGCTATGCTGTATAAATGGGACAAGGTTTGACATCGTGCGTTTCTGTTGTGTTTTCACATTTAGAGATGGCATCACCCCAAGGTTGTCTTTTTCATCAGTTCCAACTGGTCTGACTGACCCACCACAGGGCATGGCTGAGTCTGCAGCAATGATGAGGAAAGCCTTGGGAGGAAGGGGAAAAACATGCCTGGATGTGGTGGGGGAAGTTTAATAGCCCTGCAGAAACTAAGATGAGAGCAGGAGAGAGAAGAGGACATCCAAGTGCCAGAGCAGGGATTCCTCTGCAGCCCTTGGGGAGACTGCAGTAGGATGCATATTTCCTGGTGGACCATGCCATAGCAAATAACCACCCTGCAGCCCATGGAGAGCCCCTCTCAGAGCAGATCTAGCCAAATGACTGTAGCATGTGGGAAGAGTCCACACTGGAGCAGAGGAAAGGTGTGAGGAGGAAGGAGCAGCAAAGAAGAGATGAGGACTGACTATGAACTTCTGTCCATGCTGCTCAGCGAGGAAGGGGATAGAGGAGCCAGGAGTGGAGGTGTGCAGGGGGGAATAAAGGTGTTGTAGTTTTTGTCTCTCACTATGAGACTCTGTTTTAATTGGCAATAAATTACTTTAAATTTCCCCAATTAAAGCCTGTTTTGCCTGTGACAGTAATTAGTAAGTGATGTCCCTGATTTTTATCTTGACCTGCAAGCTTTTCTGTCTTATCTTCTTCCCACTTTCTTTTACTGATGAGAAGGGGGAGTGAGAGAGCAGCTGGGTGGGTGTCCGTCACCTGGGGAGGTCAGCTCACCATGACTGGGAAGCTGAAAACCATGTGTGCTGTTGAGAATATTCATCACAATTGTTTAATTTCAGTTATTTTTCTGTTAGAGCAATTTCAGATTTGTGCGTTCAGATGTAGCCTGTGTGTGAGGTCAAAAGAGTTCTCTAATTACAGATATTTAAGCTCTTGAATTCCATTGCTATGACAGGTGAAGCCAAAACGCTCCTTCATGCAAATAAGTAAGATACGTTTTTGATATGCCTTTTTAATTCTGAAGCAACTCTTGAGCAATGTGTGCTTCTTAACAAAAGCATGCAAAAGGCAAATCAGTTTGAGGGAGCACTGCCAGCTAAAGTTTTGCTAAGTAGAAGTGACTCGTGTGGCTTCTTAACTAATTCAAATGAGGAAAATTAATGTTTGGCAAATGAGGAGACTGGATGGGGTAAATAGTAATCTTCTGGAAAGATTTGAAATAAATATTATCATAAAAAAATATGTTGGGAATTGTCCTAGAGTGCCTCTGTTTACAGAGACCAGATGGCATAGAGATTATTAATGGCATACAAAGCTTTTTACCTCTTGGTCATGAGTTTGAACTGCCATGAGGCTGAACATGTTTGAAAGTTGTGACCATCTGTCCAATGGCCTACATGAAATGGGTTAGCTGTCTAAATCCAGTTACTAAAGAGCATCACCTGCATCATCATGTAAATATCACAGTTTATACCCGTTTTTGTCTTTTATCAGTTTGCCTTTTCAAGAATAGGCGAAGAAGCTCCTGTAGATTACAGGTGCATTTTTGCTGTAATGTTTCCTTTGATTTTGCCCAGGTATAATGTGACTGAGAAAATTCATTCATTTCAAATATTGTAGTTTTAAGGACCTTCACTGATACCCTGGCCTTTTTCCTTGAAAAAGGCCTTTTATTTCACTTGCCAAGAGTCTTCATCTCACTGATCCCGCAGTTACGCTGTTGCAATACCTTTGCTGTGCTCAATAGTTGTGGGCTCTGCATGCTAATTGAACCTTTCTAAGGCTTTAAGGACAGCTTTCTTAAGTTTAAGCTTATCTTTCTGGCTGTCCAAAATCCAGAATGATGGTATGAAGCTCTTTGCTCACTTTGCAAAGCACATGTTAACTGTTTTCATTGGAAAACTTAAATGATGTCAAACACATTTTTGTTTTTAAGCAGATGTTTGTAAGAAGGCCTGACTTACAAACCTGAGCCTTCTGATTCTTTAGCTTTTAGATCATAGCTTTAATTTGCAGAGCAAATGTTCAAAAAGGAAAAAACCACTGCATTGAAAAGAAAACCTACAAAATACCTTTGTACCCCTCCCTTAGTGTTGTTTTGTTATTACTTGCTGTAAGCACTGTTGAGAAGAATTTTCATACAGAGCTGAAAGCTTTATGAAGATATTTGACACATTTGGTTATAAAACTGAGCGTTTGGAAATGTTGACTGCTTTCTTCTACAAGATTATAAAACCAGATCATCTCATGCTGAGGATTTCTATACTCTGGAATGCTAATAAGCATGTGGAAGGAATTGGTGAACCTGTCTGCAGCAGTTCTATGTTTTTGCTATTCTTTTGGTGACGACGGTTTCCTAATAGGTTGCCATGTGATGAGGGAAGGAGAAGTTGCAAGGGACAGGAGGATAATCTGAATCCAGTTTATCATAGCCAGATCCTGTAGTTTCACTGAAAAATATTTAAGTATTTATTATATAGCTGTTACTTGCATTAACATATGAAAACTGCAACTTACTGCAATAGTCCTTATCCTAAGCAACTGTACTTTTACAGTTTGATCCTACATCACTTTCACTTTTTCACTCTCAGCATTATTCAGTAAACAAAAAAAAGGGGGGGGAAGGAATCTGTGAAAGATTAATTTACTGAAGTTGCAAAAACAGCCTGCTAAAACAGTTAGATCCATCCACTGTTTCCTCTGAAACCATTTATAATATCCAAAGTTGTGGAAAGGCAAAACTCCACTTATTTATAACCTCAGTGCCATAGAGGGGAAATTGAGGCGAGTTGCTTTAGATACCATGCTAAGGCCCGTAACTTCATTGTCTTTTTATCTTCCTGTAGTGATTACTTGTGGTCAGAGAGATGATAGCAGTGGTCAGAGAGATGAAAGCAGTTGGCAACTATGTTAGGTTTTGCTGTGGAATTAACTTAGCAGGGAAATTCTTTGGTAGGTATCCCTTTCTCAACAGTGAAACTTACCATAAACAGGATACTTTTCTCCTCTAGTCCGTAACAAATAATGTCTGCGCTATCTGCCTAGATCTAATATTGTTAGTACACCTAGTTTTAGTGAAAGAGTACCTGTTTACAGATCAAGTTTAGATTCTTTTCAAATTAATGTTTGTTTGTTTTTAGTGCTGATTTAGTTACCAGCTCTATTAGGAGAGAACTATATTGTATATGCCATTGAAATATTGGCACATGTTATGTAAATGTGGGACACTGAAGAAATGAAGATCTTAAAGGTCTGATTTGTGGAAGAAGTGTGTGTGTGTGTGTTTGTGTGTTTGCTTTTATTTGTTCTGGCTAGAAGGGAGAAAGCAGAGGTGTCTTCAATAGAATTTCTTTAACTTGGCCCTGGCAAAGCTGTACTGGTAAAAACCAGCACTTTGAATTTGCAGAAAGAAGATGTATGTTGTTATCTAGCAATGTTCTATGAGCTTCTGAAGAAGCCTTCAGCAGTGACAGTCAGAATGCCGTTTTGGTGTATTCCATGTCTACAGTTAGTGCTGTTCTGCAGCTGCTAAAATTGCCAGGCTTTAAACATAGTACAACTCTATCTACAATTGGGATTGAAATAACATGGTTCCATTTTTTTGCAGAGTATTAGTCATTAATATGCAAACAGATACCCAATTATTATTTGTCCTGCTGTTCTGAATTCTGGCAGATTTTCAGTGCTGGGATTTGAAACAAGCTACTTAGTGTGAAAGGTCTCTCTTGTTTGTGAACAGTGCTGGAGAGCTGACATGCACACTGACTTTATAAGGCTTACTAAGTCATTAGGGACTGTTAAATGTATTACACTTCTTGTAATTTTCAGGGCATTTAAAAATGAATTTTGCTGCATCGTTTGGAATAATGGAGCTAATACCTTTCAAGATTCTTGACATGTCATGGTTTTTTGTCAGGTAACTTATACAACTATGCTGATACAGTTAATTTAAGGTAGCAGTGGTAGAACTTTCACAGGTAGTTGAGAAATAAGCATTTATTTTGTCTGAGTCTAAAAGCTGCTTAACTAAAAGTAATGCAAGCTGATGTTTTATAATGTGAACTGTGATTTCAAAATCACTGATAACTTGGGGGAAAAGAGCGTATGGATAAATAATCATATACAATTAATATCAGCTTTTCTAAACATTGCTAACTAGGTGATACAGTAACTGCAGGATAAGCTTATTAGTAACTACTGATGGAAAAAAATCCAAAGCAAAGAAAAAATGATCAGACTTCTTGGTAAACTGCACTTCTGAAAAGGTTTCCATATATTGTGCCCTACTTCAAGCCCTGAGAAAAACGAGATGTGTTCATCTTTTCTTATGTCTTTTACTTCATTGCTTGTTTTTGCTGATGTTAAGACTTGTTTCCTTTGTGCCAGCAACAGGCTTCTTGGGTAATGGATCCGGCCTTATACTACTGTAGATGTTGAAGCGACATTGCTAAAGGACTTCTTTAATGTTACGTTTTTCAAATAGCTTGCTCAATATTTTATTTCCAAAATATTACTGAGTTGGCTTAAAATGTATGTTTTAACATCTTTTGTTCAAGTTGTCACACTTCTGTCACACTTTTGGCAGCCTTCCTTTTTGGAGGCTAATGCATGCTTGAAGATTTTTTCAGGTTTTGGGGTGTTCTTTTCATAAAGGTACGGTAAGATGTGGGCTTCAGTTGCTGGAGAAAAGGTTATTGGAATATATTTTGAGTAGAAGCTGATATGGTGTGACCAGTCATTACAACTCTACTTACCGTCATTAACAGGAATCCTAGAAACGCTTTTCTGCTTCTGATTAGTTTTATTCTGATAGTTTGTGGCAAAAGTTTGTTGTGGTTTATTACATTTGCAAAAAAGCTTTGGAGGGTATTTTGTATGTTTTGGGTTGATGCTGGATACTGGCTGCAGCATCTGTCTTGATGATTGTTCGTCAATCTTCCATACTCAAGCGTGGAGTGAAAGTCTTTGTCGCACTGGCTTGTGTTACTGAGGCGATGCACTTGTTTGAATTTTCCAAGTTTTCCTAAATTCAGGATTGAGTAGTTTTATAAATAAATTTGGGGCTGAGGCGCTGCTGGCTTGTCTGCAATCTTTACTGAATTAGGGGAGAGCTTTGTTAATTTAGAGACAAGAGCAGGTAGGCTGTTATTTGAGAAGGAACCACGCTGTTTGGGAAGTACTCCTAAGTGTGTCTAATGTTTTATGTTAAATAGTGTATCAGCTGCTGTAAGACTATATTTTGGTTACAGGCTTTCACAATTCATGATGCCATTTATAGTCCCTAGGTAGCTCCTTAAGGAACTTTATTTTAAAGGAAATCAAATAACATAATTTTCTTTTCTCTTGATGACTTTGGTGGCTCTTGTTATAGCTGTGAAATGTTAACTCTCTGCTCAGAGTTGTGTGTTTGATGTTAATCTGCACAGTCTTGCTAAGAGTATTTGCAGCATTCCTGAAATATAAATAGTGAGTAGATCTATTTAGCGCATTCTGAATTGTTATCAGAGAGAGGTTCTTGTTGAGGGTTTTAGGAATGATCAGTAACTTGAATGTCGAGATACTGCAGAATGTTAAGCTCTTTCCTCCCTAATATATACTAAGAAGTTGTTACCTCGTGTATACAAACTGTTGTTAAGCATATTTGGCTTAATGTGGAGAGGTTGGCTGCATTTATCATCCTGCAGTTTTTGAACCATCTTTTGAGTTCAAAAGCAGCAGAATGTTAATTTCAGCAATAAACATCTTATGGTTCAATCTGAAATGCAGTAAAATTCAAGCTGTAAGAGGCACTTACTGTGCCTGTTACCAGATAAAGTCTTTTCAAGCAGAAAGGGTTTCTAGTTTTGGGGTACTTTTAAAAAGTCAAAAAAACCCCATCACAGGAGAGAAAGAAGAATGAGGTGACTGTTTATATCATTGACTTGAGGTGGTGACTTTTCTCTTTATTTGGTATTCTTTGATACTGCTTTTGCCTGAATTAGTGAAAAATCTAGGTGTGTTGCTAGAATGCTTGTGTCAAAGTGAAGTCTAAACTTCCCCAAATCTGTGGTATGATGAAGAAATGTTGTTTTGTAAATTGTACAGACATGTTGATATAAGAAAGGACAAAGTGTTTCTGTCTTTAACCACCCAAAGATGATCTATTTGGAATGTGTAACAAGGATTTGTACTTGTGTTTCTGTCTTGAACAAATTTTGTTAGGGTGGATTAAAAATGTTTGGACTTTTATACCCTAAGCTTGTTACTGTTATGCAAAATTAGTCATATTTCATGTAATGAATCCCTTTCTGGTTGTGGAAGCTATTCATGGTACTGTGTTACACTTAATCATGGAATATGAGGGGAGATGGAGCTCTCTAAGAGGGAGTTGCTATGAAGCTTGAGGAGAAAGTGCAAGGGAAGGTGCTGCAGCTCAAATGGCAGCTGACATGCTGGAAGGGGAATCTGCCTTCAAGGACACAGCAATCCAAGGGAAGGGTTTTATACAGACCTTGTGCTTTTATTCTGACTGACCTAATTATTCTGACTACTTTGCTTAAGATGACAAAGTTTTTGGTTTCTTAATTACTCTGAGAAATGATTTATGCCTTCTCTGAGTGTTCGCTGACTTCCTGAGTTGTTCTAGCTGTGTACAGTTCTTGTATAGCATTATTCAGAAACAGCTGGCTACTAGAGATGCTTGCAACTGTATTTGCTGTATAATTTCAAAGTAGTTATGCTTTCGGATAATTTATCTTGCAGTAGATTATGCAAAATACACTTTACTAGAGTACAAGGAAAGAAAGTGAAGTCAAATCAAGTCTTTAGTGTAAAACTTGGAACTTCAGACAGGTTTCCCCAATTACCACATCTATTCCAGAACTTTAAACAGTCCTCTATCCTTACAAGTAATAATATTAATATACACACCTGAAAACTAAATGATGCATGATTAAAATATGGTTATATTGAAGTCTCATTGAGTACTGCACGAACGTTTCTAGAAAGAGTTAAATTAGCATAAATGTGGTTGTGAGTATTCCTGTACCTCCAAATTTAGGAGAATGATGTGCCAGTACTGGACAGACATTTTAAAGGCATATATTCACATGCTTGCTGTCAGGAAGAAAAGAAAAAGGAATGTTTGTTTCATTCCAATTTGGGGGGTGTGGTGTGTGGGGTTTTCTTTTGCCTTTTTTTTTTGTGGGGTGCCTTTGGTTTTGTGTTGGTTTGGGTGGATTGTGTTGTTTTGTTCTGTTTTGTTTCCAAGCAATGTCTGAACAAACTGACTCTTAATACCTGCTTTTTCTAGTATGGCCATTCCTCCTGAGTACCTGCTAATCATGTGTCTTCATGTAGAATGCAGTTACTTGGTTTTAATCTGAAGTTTAAAATAAAACCAAATATGTTTTCAGTACTAGTGCTGGGCTAAGTTGTAGACGTTAGGAAGTAAAATGCGCAAGGAAAACCCAGGAAAGTTGCAAATTAACTTCTGTAACTTATCAGAAATGTTTTGAAACCAGAACCAAGTGATGTGAAAGAGGAGGATCAAGCAAGATGGGAGCAGTGATGCCAGTTGGGAAGAAGATGAAGGGTTCAAAATGTGGTGCACTCTCTTTGTTGCTGTTTCAGAAGGACAGAATGTTCTTCAACAGCTGCTTTAGTTGTTGGAAAATGATGCAAAGTGAAATAACGGGGGTCAGTATAGGAAATGCCTGGAGTTTAGAGGTACAAAGAGTTTCCAAAATAAAGCTTTGATATGAGCTTTCCTGCAAAGAGAATATTGTTAAAGGCAGTGTTTTGCTGAATGAGAAATTTTTTTAGTGCAGCAGTGGAACAGAAAATACTTGCAGTGATCTAGATTTCTGAGAGAATGTATAATGCATAGTACCTACCCAGATAGAGCACTTGTCGTGCTTGTGGTGTAACTACTCTGAATCTTAAGACTTAACAAGTAGCAGACAGTGTGAATACTGAAATTCTGAAGGATAACTAACAGTGTTTCAGCTGAAGTTCCTGGCTGTACTTCAGACTCAGGATGAATTAATTTTGTTGACTGTTGCACTGCACCAGTAGTTGGAAAGCAACTGGAAATGCTCAGGATAGTTGAGAAACACGGATAAACTTCTTTATTCAGCAGTGGTATAGGTAACATCCTCTATGTAACCTGTATATCTGTGCTGCAGTGAAAATCAGATCAGTTGTGCTGGCATTATTGTGTCAGCAAGTACAGTGAATTGATTCTTGGAGGCAGATGGTGACTTGCTGCTTCATCTGAAGCTTGAGTCACACAAAGGAAAATTGTGAGCATGTAGTTCTATAACAGAGCCTCTTATGATGGGATACTGCATACTGGAGAGCAGCTACACAATAGCATGTGCAGCTTTGTTTTACTGAATGAAAAATGAAAAAACAAAAAGGCAACCAAAAAACTAAACAAACGAGAAAAAAAAAAACAACCCAATCTCATTGCAAAAGTTAGCTCTCTCAGCAAAGATTTGTTTCCTGAAATTCATGTATAAGCTATTATTTATACTATTTAGATAAGTTATAAACTTACTTGGTAGAGAATACAAGAAAGCAGATGATTTGCAATTTTGACTGTTAATGTGTGATCAGGCTTTTTACTAATATTTGGAGGTGAATTCCAGGTAGTTTTGAATAACTGAGTGAATAATGCTTCAAATGCCTTCCTTATGGGATATTTCTTCTGTTGACTAGAAACCTAAGTGCTGTCTAATACTACAGAAAGTAGTTTGTATCTTAAAGAATGTGCAGTTCTTGGATATCACCCTTTTATCTGAATCTGCATGACTATAACACCAGCTAAAGTATGGTTACTAAATTGGAAATATAGTGAATGTGTTTGTCTGAGAAACTGTGAGTGATCTCTCCCACTTGGTTTTTGAGGTGTCCATATATAGTTTCTTCCATTACAATAAAGTAGTAGTGGTAACCTTCAACAGAAGATATCTTCTGATTCCTTTTTCTTGTATTTTTGTGTAGCATGGCAAAACAACTGGAACTGAAGGGCAGAGATGCAGTTACCCTGCAGTCCTCTTTCAACAGCACGTTCCAGAACCTTGTCAAACGAGCACAGTCCTTCTGTCTTTACCTAAAGAAGACTCCATTGATAATGCTAATATCTGTGTTAGCAGTCAATTAGAATGGAGATATGTGTATAGGAAAAGTGAGTAATAAACACACTTGGCTGTAGGAAGCTTTTCATTTTCTGCCTTTTTTTTTTTTTTTTTTGAATTGACCGCATTTTCTATCTACTGTGATCTATCTGTGGTTCAGAGAATTCAGTTCTTCAAGATAACTTTAACAGGTTGAAAATGAGTTTCCCACTTACGAATCATTTGATGCTACCCTAATATCTCTGTATAACTTAATTGTGTAAACTTTTGGAGCCATATGTAGCATTTTCCATCATTAGTTACTCTCATGGGGTTGTTATTCCATGAACTTGCCCAGTCTTCACTGTAATTTTTAGCTTTCACTTATCTTTTGGCAAGGAGTATGGCAGTTTATCATCTCATATAAGCAAACTACTTGTGATAACTACTTAATTCCTTTTGATAACTACTAGCTCGTGTATTAAGAGTATACAGTAATACCTAACTGCTCCCTATGCCTCCAATGACTATGTAGACTTCTAGTCATGGCTTTTAAATGCTGGAACAATCTGATGTGCAGTTTTGTCATTACTGTTGCTCTTTGAATTTTTCCCAGTTTCTATTGTCTGTATCCTTTTTAGATCAGAACCTAACAGAGTATTCAAGATGCAGACAAAGCCGAGTTTATACAGTAGTCTTATGTGGAACTCAGTTTTGTTCTGTTGTTTTCCTAAAAATTGCTACAATTCCATTAGATTTGGGCAAAAGAAATAGAGTATTAGCTTGAGTTTTTCATAGCGTTGTCTAGCATTGCATCAGATCCTTGCTTCTGAATGTTTATGGTCAACTTAGCAGCTATAAATGTAAAAATGAAGTTAGGATTTTTGCCATCTCCATCACTGAATTTCACAGACCATTTTATTGTGAGTTATAACATCTCTTAAGGTCATCTGCTGTTCTTCACAGTTGCTCATTGTACTTTCTATTCAAAATAACTTGCTCATCAGTAAATGCATGATAATTTTTGTTTCCCCCCTTTTCTAGACTATTTGTGTGTATTTGGGGTTACTGATAACCTCTGAATTTGTTCTGCTTTTGGCTGAACTAAACAATAAACTGAGTGTAGAGTTGTCACAATAGTAATTTATAAACTGTTTTCAGCGTTGCTTTCTTCCCATGATGTCAGTATGAGCATACCTGCTTTTGTTCGTAAAATCCCTGAGGGACCTCTTTTCCTGTGCCATCCTGTTCAGTGTCAAAAATGTTCAATGTTAGCACTTCTAAACTTACTCCCTCACTGTTCTGCAGATGTGTGAGCAGCTCTCCATTAACATAAGGTGCTCAACAGTACTACTGTCAATTGCAGATAAGTACTATCCTTTGCCAGTAACTCCTGGAAAAACAGTCTTGACTTGTTTCAAGTCATTACATCTTCATTCAGCTTCTGTGAAATTACACTGAAACCTGTGCCTGACGTGCTGTTCCTTTGTCTGTATTTGTTCCTCAGGCATGATCTCTCTTCTCTCCATCTTTTTTGGTAGATGCTTGTTAATCTAGTAGGCATTGTAGTAGGAGCCTGATCTGTACTTCATGACCCTTAGTAACACGGGTAAATGAAGTATCCTGCATAGGAAGGAGCTGCTGCTGCTAAATCTAGCAGAAGGTCTCCTATAATCATGCACATCGATAAAGGAGGCTTACTGTAGTCTGGGGATGGAGATTTTAATTTTCTCTATTGTGCCTTTAGGCTTTATGGTAAACTTAAAAATTAACACTTTCAAACTTTTTTATTGCATAAGACATTGTGACGTGAATTGTGAAAGGTAAGCATGAGAGGCGGTAGCATTTTATTCTGCTGCACCCTCTTGGTTTTGGGGCTGGCTTTTTACCTTGTCTGGATGCTTAAAAGTGTCTTAGAATTTTTCAGAGACGCCACATTCATTTGCTGTAAACAAATCCAGCCATATTTGAGCAATGTGTTCAACAGAGGTAGGAATTGGACTCAAGTATGACTGTGTAACATATGCTTTAATATTTGAAATCAAGTTAGATGATAGTAGGGTAGCTTAGCACAATGAGTTGGCTGGATATGGGTGAAGAATGGGCCAGTTACTCCCACCTGGAGTGGAACAAACCACTAGGAATTGAACCAAGCAGATTAATTAGGAGTGATAAGCTTTATTAGGTGAGGCACATGCAAAAGGGAGATTGAACTGCTTGCTTGAAGAATCTGGAAGGGAATCCAGAGTTCCTGAGTCTCAGACTTCGTTAGATGTTGGCAAGTGGCCATGAAATCCACTAACAGAAAATGTGTGCTCCATTTCTCTCTCTTGCTGGCTCACACAGCTGTTGTAGGTTATAATCTTGTATCAGTTAGGAATGCCATGCTACTTCTTCAGTTTTAATTTGCCCTCCATTTTCCCTGTGAGTGTGTATTATAATTGTCTTTAATTGTATGCTCACATGCTGTTTTTCACTGAATTCTTAATCAATTTGAGGCATGGGATGGATGGTATTTGGAGAATGGATGAGAGTTGTACAGTTAATGAAGCTGGTGTCTCTAGGGTTTCTGCTGTAAGTCGATGCAGAAATTGGAAGTCATATAGTGAATGAAACAGATAAATGAAGAAGAAAAACAGTGACCTTCCAATGTAAGCCATTCTAGAGTACAGAACATTACTGTAGATATAGATGGCTTCTAACTTTCAAGTTGTTTAAATAAGCTTTTCATATTTGTCCCCAAAGCATCATTCATAAAAAGGACTTTAATATCTAGTTGCTTCCATGGTAGGTATCTAGAAGTAGTTTTACAGACACCAGCACAATAAGGAAGAAGGGTGCCTTAAGTTAGCTTGCTGGAAATCTAAGGTAAGAAAGTTCTTAGGACCCAGAGCTACAGACACTGTTGTGTTGTGCCTGGGATCACAGTCTTAAACTTGTGCAGCACTGAAGAATCAATATCCTATTTCAAAAAGGAAGAAGGCTTAAGACATTTCAAAGCCAGAACTGTATTACTCTTTTTTTTTTTTTCCCCTTTTTTTCTTTTTTCTTTTTGTTCCATCAATTTGGAGGAAATCCCAGGAGAGTGCTGTACCCTATGTTGCTCTAGGCTGTACTGCCTCACTCTCCTTGAGCTCGTTTTCCTATAAATCCAGTGGAAGGAAATGGAAAAGAAATCTTAGACTTTTATCACCATCTTGTTAATGGCCTTTTCACTGGGTAATTTAATTAATATTGGAGACTTTTTCATGGCTGTGTGGTATTTGATGTGAAATAAGCATGTCTACCAGAGAACGGCATAAAAGCAAGATGGTTGATAAGATAGGTAGTCTTGTCAGTGTTAGCAAGCTTTGGTATGAACTGATCAGCATGATATAAGCAGTTGTATTTACATACTGAAAGCAGATGCTTTAAAATCGCTTTGGCATTTGCAGTAGATGTGCTTTTCTGGCAAAATGTTAGGTTTAGAAACCCAAAAAGCTAGCTAGCACCGTTCCTTGGCTCTGTCTATAGAGCCAAAAAGCTGACATTTTGGAGTCCAGGTTCCTTAATATGGCTTTAGTCACACTGGAGCTTTCCAGCTATAGGAAGCATGTTGCTCTGGTGTTGTGGTTTAAGCCCAGCCAGCAACCCAGAACCACACAGCCACTCACTCAGTTCCCCTCCTTCTTCCCCTTGCTCCTGGAGGGCTGGAGAGGAGATTTGAAGGAATGTAACTCCCATGGGTTGACATACGAGCAGTCCAGTAACAAAGGTATAACGCAAATCACTGCTGCTACCACCAGTAATAATAATGGTAAGGAAAATAACAGGGGAAAATAGTAACAACCACTCACCACCTGCTGACTGATACCCAGCCTGACCCGAGCAGTGATCTAGCCCTTCTGGGTAACTGCCCCCAGTTTATATACTTGGCATGATGTGCTGTGGTATAGAATACCTCTTTGGTTAGTTTGGGTCACGTGTCCTGTCTCTGCTTCCTCCTGGCTTCCTCCCAGCTTCCCCTCCTCCCTGGCAGAGGATGAGACTCAGAAAGTCCTTGGTCAGACTAAACATTACTGACCAGCACTTAAAAACGCTGGTGTTATCAGTGCTGTTCCCAGGCTGAAAGTCAAAAACACATCACTGCATCAGCTACTAAGGAGAAAAATGACTGCTACTGCTGAACCCAGGACACCTGGCATGAAGTAATGAGAACCAAGTCCCCTTTCTCATCATCCATATCAGATACTGGTTGAACAGAATCTAGCTGTGACTTGACTGATGCTCCAATGGAGGGATGAAAACCAGGAGTAGGCTTCGTATTTCTTGAAGTGGCACTGTATTTAAAACAGTGTGATTTCTAAAAAAATACTGTTTCTTTCATCAGTGCATAAAAAACTTAACATCACTAACCAGGCTTGTTGTTTGCTGTCTGAATTCACCTTCACAAAAGCACTTTGTATAGCAACTATTTTTTTAATCACTGAAAATGGGTAGAAATTCTATTACATTTGCACCTAAACACAATGGCAAATGTGTTGAGAATTCATAATTAAAAAAAAAAAAAACAAAACCAAAAACCAAAAGAGGTTTGCTATGAACAGAGAAAACGGTTAAATTCTCTGGAATGTATGTATGGGGAGATAGCAGGTGGTTATGAGGTTATAGAAATCTTAATGTGTCACTGAAGAAATGTCCTTTAATATTACGTGTCACTGAAGAAATGTCCTTTAATATTACCCATGGTGTTTTATTTCCTGCATATGTAAAGAAAGATATAACAACGTATAACTTTATTTACTGAAATGGTTAATATAAATAATGTGTCTTGAATGCTGAGATGACTGCATTGATGATGAAGGTGGAGAAACCTAAGTGCTCAATTCTGAGAAAGAGACAGATGCTTTTCAGTGAGCATATGTATATGTATTTAGGGATGAGGAGAATTCAAACTACAAATGTATCATTTTTTTAAGGTATGAACTGTGAAGATTTTCCAGTGTGATAGCGTCCTGTTTAGAGTCCTACATAACAAGTGTAAATGTATGCTTTTTTTGAGAGCTTTTTCTGTAAATTTGAGCTTAAAAAAAGCAAAATTTTTCCTGTGGGTAATTACAGACTTGATTATAAGCCATTATTGTAAAAAGAACACTAGCAGAATGTTCTGTGTGCTTTTTATGTGACTGTGTTCTTTTTTCTTTTTGACATAATTAAAAGCAAATGTAAATAAACCTTCTGCCCTTTGTGAGAGAAAGAAACTGGGGATTCTTTTTATGTGTATTTTCATTTAAATTATTTTCTTTATAAAAGTTGACAAATACTTTTAACAGTTCTGGGATGTAATGTCCGTCTGAGGATCGTCAGCCCCATGTTCTTGAACGCTGTCTTCCATTTATTCCTCCTCCTTATAAAATTCGCATTTTTCAAGAAATTAAGGTTCTGAAAAAATCTCTTTTCCTGAAAGATCTTATTTCCAGGTAGACTATAGTAGATTCATAACAAAAGCAATAAAATGTCATGTGAAACTTTAAGTGTTTACACCTACTGTAATTGCTCAGTTATTAAGGGTTTGAGAATTCTTGAGGATGACCTTTAGCAGAGTTGTTAACCAGTTCCTAATCAGTTTTCTTCCAATTAGCTATAGAGCACTTACAACCTGGTATTTTGTAGTGGAAAATCAAAGCTAACCTTTCACCTTTTTTAAAGATTACTTTTTTTAGCATTAGTGATTTCTGGCTTTTTCAAGTTGCCTTCTGAATCACTTGTGTTATTTCAAAGTGCCAATGCTGTGTACTGAGAAATGAATTTCAATGGCGTAACCATGAGCCTCATTTGTTAAAAGTTTGGGGAAAATGAAGGCCATAAAGAGAGAGACTGTGGTGTTCTACTAAAGGAGTGAATTCTGAAGAGGGAGCTGTAGCTTTGCTGAAGTTTTCCCCATTTTCTCCCTCTCTCCCCCACCCCTCCTGAACCAGTCATCCGTTTACACACTGTCAAATAACGTGCGCCACCGCTACCTCTGACCTGAGATGTTTTGTGCTTTACTGAGAAATTTGTCAGTGTACAAATGAATTCTCAAACATTTCTTGTAATTTAGCTTTATTTTTAGCCCAGTTGGTCCAGCTAAGTTGAGGTAGTGAGAAGTTCTGGACAAAATAAGGACATATACAAGCCCCTGTGAAGTTGGTGGCACAGGGCATCAGCAGTCCTGTGCTCACACAAGTGCTTCCACCTGGAGGTTTCAAACATCGGAATCCTCATTAGTTCCACAGTCACTGATGCTGTTCCTGGCAAGATGAAAGGGGGTGTGTGCCTTTCTCTTCAGTGACACATGTATTGTAGGCTCTGATTTTTGTCAAAATTCTTCTGCAGAGTTCTCCCAGAGAGGAAATGTTTGCCATTTCATGGCTGTCAAATGACTCCTCACTTAAAGCTGTGCTGATTTTACATAACCTAGCTTTTCATGAGGAGAGAGCAAGTTTATTATTAATTCTTTATGTTAAACTCCAAATAATACAGTGTCCTCCTCAGCCCATCATGTCTTTTCCAGGCTGAGGGTTCATTTTCTAGTTAGGTATTTCTTCTGCAGAAATAATTTGGTACCTTGTTCTTGTTATTTTGACAGTGCTCAGCTGCTGGAAGAACTCTCATTAAATATGCATTTTTTTGGTTGTTCAGCTTTAGAGTATGAGTGGGGGAGAAGAAATTTAAGACTTACCAAGGCCTTTTAGCTGAAATCCACCATTATGAATTACGCTTGCCATTCCCTTTTGACCTGAAACATGGTTTTATCCTCTCTGCTGTACCACCTGTAAAAGTGTGAACTTGCATTTGCTTGCTTCTACCAAAGGTATTGAGATCAGGACACGTTGTTGAGAGTGCAACACAGGAGAAAACATCTAATAACCAGTCATGACCAGAAATGTTGGTACTCCACTGAAGAAAATGGCTGCTATAGTTAAGTGCATGATAGCATTTTGATTTGTGTTATCTTAGGAGCAATTAGAGTGCAAAAAGTGGATGTGAAGTGTATTGCAGTTCTGAACGATAAACATTGAGACTGCTGCTTTTCCTTTTTGAATAGCAAGTGTAGAGAAGCATGGACAAGGCACCAATGTTACCACATTTTGCACTTAAAAGTAACAGTGTAATGTGGTTGATGTTTAAGTGGCAAGAATAAGGAAAAGATTTCCAAAGGCACCCTCTGCACCACAGTTGTGGTCGTATCTCTTGTAATTTCATAGTTTGCATTAGGACCAACAAACACAATAAAAACAAAACAATTCCAGTTTACAGGTTTGGAATACTTCTGAATTAATAGAAACTTGGATAAATGTTGAAGCCTGACAAGACAGAAATCATAGAATCATAGAACAGTTAGGGTTGGAAAGGACCTCAAAATCATCTAGTTCCAGCCCCCCTGCTATGGGCAGGGACACCTCCCACTAAACAATGTCACCCAAGGCCTTGAACACCGCCAGCGATGGAGCATTCACAACTTCCCTGGGCAACCCATTCCAGTGCCTCACCACCCTTACAGTCAAGAATTTCTTCCTCACATCCAATCTAAACTTCCCCTATTTAAGTTTGAACCCGTTACCCCTTGTCCTCTCACTACAGTCCCTCATGAACAGCCCCTCCCTAGCATTCTTATAGGCCCCCTTCAGATATTGAAGGCTGCTATGAGGTCTCCACGCAGCCTTCTCTTCTCCAGGATGAACAGCCCCAACTCTCTCATCCTGTCTTTGTAGGGGATCATCCTCGTGGCCTTCCTCTGGACGTGTTCCAACAGTTCCATGTCCTTTTTATGTTGAGGACACCAGCACTGCACACAGTACTCCAAGTGAGGTCTCACGAGAGCAGAGCAGAGAGGCAGGATCACCTCCCTCGATCTGCTGGTCACACTCCTTTTGATGCAGCCCAGGATATGGTTGGCTTTCTGGGCTGCAAGAGATAGCTTTTAAAAGTTTCCATGCAAGCTTCAACTTTCTCAATTTCCTGTGTTGTATTAATATTTTAGTTCCTGAAAGTAAGTATTTGAGAGAAAGGTTAAATGTTCAGCCAAGCCTCATATACATGCAGCCTGCGTAGAACTGAGGTATATCTTTTCTCAGCCACCATTTCCTTTTAAAGATCAGCGTAAAGATTGATTTGGGGAAGATTTATATACAAAACAAAATCTATACCACATTAGGACTAAACTTTGAGGCAGACTGTAATAAGTCTGCTTTTAAAAATCAAGCTGTAACATATTTCCCATTAATATTCTTTGTTTTTGTTAGATTTTTGTCATGACTGCTATGTTCTAAAATAATTTCAATGTTCAAAATTATTTTAGTGAATCTGCAATTGAGCAAGTCAAATTTATCTCTTGTCCTGCAAACCAATTATAGTAAATTACAGTCATTCAGAACCAAAAGACTGTAATAACTCTGACAGAATTATGAGCAAGCTAATGGGTCATTTATTATCAGATAACTTTGCTTTCATTGAAAATTAATATATACTCAGCTAGTTTTCCTTTCTAACTCAAGAATGGCTGTTAAACCAAAAAACTAGAAAGAAACCTTATACTGTATTAACAGAGGTCTATTAGATTGGAATAATATTTTACCGGTAACAGAGCTGACCAAGTTAATTTGTGTCTCCGTGGAGCACTTGTTAACACTTCATTCTTTTCTGTCCGGTGAGCATAGTCTGGATTATATTACCTGGGATGGGGGAAAAATCATCCAGTTTTCCTGCTGCTAAAGATTGTCTGTATTGAAGATGACTCTTGCCATGTCTTCCTTATCAGAAAGCAGAATATGCTTTTGTTCAGTAGTTTCTTTGTAGGGTATATGTGTGGAGATAGTAAAATGATAACAATAACAGTGCAGGCATAATAGGGATATTAGATGTGTGGTTGTTCTCCTAAAATCTAGAAATAAACTATCATTGTGTATGCAGATAATTTGAAAATACATATATTCAAAACAGATATGAATGATTCATTGCTTTTTATACGGCAGCAGTAGTAATCACAGGCAAATCCGGATGTGAGTTATCTGGCATTGATACAGTTACTGTACAAAACTATAAAAGGCAAACTAATTTAGGTTCTGAATATGGAACCATTTTAAACCACATGGGTGGTGGTTTTTTTTTGTTTGTTTATGGATTATTTTTCCCCACATGTATATTGGTCTGTTACTTGCTCTGAAATTTGAGTCTTTCTTATCCTTAAAGCTCAAGTACCTTCAGGTGCATGTAGGAGAAACCTTATGCTTCCTCGATAAATATATCTATCTATTTTGAAAATTAGGTGCGAGCTTTGCGTTTACTCATGAGTTCAAGATGGTAAAAACATCAGTTCATCTGTCGTATTTAGTTTGAAGCACCTTTGATAAATGTTTTTATAGGGTAATTGAGCGATGTAATCAACCAGCATGATCTATAAAATCACAAGGAGATGGAAGAGGCTTTTTAGTAAAGGGTAGTTAGCAGAGGGGTTCAAAACCATCGACCATCATGATTAATAAACAGTAAGGGTAATCAGTATCTAAGCATCAAACTGCTAAGGAAGTAGGTTGCTAATGGGTACTAGTTCTGATGAAGTTAATTCAAAGGGACTTTAGGCAGGATGATAGAATTTGAAGGTATTAGTAATTTTTTTCATTCAATTTGAGATACCAGAAAACTAGGGGTGGTTGGAAACATGTGAAGGTGAAAGCCATCAGAAACATTCTTCAAAATTATTGGAAGAAATGAAAATACCTTTAACTGCCAAAAGGTACTTTGATGTGGAATAATATCTAAACAGTGCTTGTAAGTAAGGTATTTTGCAATTATCTTACTTCTTCTAAGAGGGTAAATACAGAGCAAATACAAAGCAGGGCTAGTATTAATTCTTGTCATTCTTGATACTTACAGCTTATCACTTTTTAGGATATTTTTAGGACATCTTTTGTTTCATAGACAGTATGTGTGGGAACCAAAATTCATACCTGGAGAGAAGATTTAGTGATGGACTTGGCAGTGCTAGTTTAGTGATTGGACTTAAGGGATCTTAAAGGTCTTTTCTAACCTAAGTGATTTTAAGAGTTGCTGCCTAAAACTGCCTGAGACACTTTTGGTTTGCCGAGATGAGGGGAAGATAGGCACTTCTTTGGAGATGTAAACTTTAAGGGACTGAAGGTCTGTGGCAGTATGGCTGTATTTATCAACTGTATCAAAGAGAAACACAGAGTTCACACTGAATCCTTGAAGAGGATATTGCTTAGCTGCAGCTAGTATTCCATGTAGACTTCCCTTCCCCTTTTCATCTGCATCATAATTTCTGGAACTGCCACAGCTTTCAAGGAGGTTCTCAGCTGCCCTTTCCCAGTAGGAAACCCAGTAGGACTTCGTATTGGAGTAAATGTCTTGTGTAGGTCTGTGTTGCATCCCATACTTCTTCGTTGCTCCTAGCTACCTTTAGTCCACCTTATTTAATGTTGCCAAATAATTCCTCAGTCTTCTATGATAAATGGGGATTTTGGTTTATGCTGTTGGTTGCTAGAGTTCAGTTCATCAAGTCATATTTTATTCACCCCCCCCTTAATTTTCCTCCCAGAACTCTTAAAGATTGCACTATTTTTTTTTTTTTTTGTTATAAACTTTAGTAGTGCATTCTAACTTAAATTCTCGGGAAGCCAGTTAAAGTGAATTGGAAAGTCATGAGTTCAGTGGAAGAGAAATTCTCTGGTCTTGAGCAGTAGGGTTTTTGTATAACTGTAACACGTAAATGCAAACATTCATTTTTACATGCTCTGATTTATGATAAGTAATTCTCCCTCATTTCAGTATAACAAAGCAACCTATAGCAGATTGTGACACTGTTGCAAAGCTTATTTTGTCAGTCTGCATTTTCTTTATTACACTGGTGGTTTTATTAGCACCGTTAGCTGTTAATGATGGTTTTGGAGAAAACAAATTGGGAAAATTAGAAATGAGATGTTAGTTGCTCCTAATAAAATAATAATTATTAAGTATCTTTCATAGGAGCAACATAAAACCAATGTGGTATATTCACTTTTAAAAAGAAAATCATCCTTATGAATGAGGAAAAAATAATGAGTTTCAAATTCAGAAATCTCAATCTCTAAATAAATATGAAACACCAGAATTATCTATGATTAAATTCTTTATTGCTGATGAATGGATGCTTGCAGTGGCTTGCTGATTAAATTTTACACTTGGAATTATTTTAACTGTGACATTTAGATAACCCTTCTGCAACTGCTTTTGTTACAACAATGAAACACTACCTTAGTCATCATTTAATCATTTTCATAATTATGGAGAAAATGAGAGAGCAGAAATTTAAGGCCAAATGCTTCTCCCTACCTTTAAGCCCTATAAAAAACTTGGCCTTTCTTCACTGGTCCTCTTCAATTACCCTGTTATCCACTATTTTGGTGTTACTTATTTGTGGGAAGAGTATTTGTTTTTTAAGATAGTATCTACCTCTGGGTCTGTGCTTTGTTTTAAAATGCTGTTATTTAAATGGAGTTAAAAATATCAGGTACGTGAATGTATTTTTCCTTTTGGCTTTTCTCGTAGTCTTCTAACTTTCTTCTCTACCTGTAAGCTCAAAAGTATCACTGTTTCCATCCATAACCAAACTCAGATTTAAAATAATGTTATTCATTAGTTAGTTGATCCATAAAGACAGTAGAATTTATCTCACTTTTTGTTTTCATACTCATTTTATTGAATTGCAGAATAGTTTGTCATGTAGTCCAGCTCCCCCATGCAGTTAACAGGAATGTCTCCAATTAGACTGAATTTCTTCTCAGTTTATTGAGGATGGTGGTTCAGTAGTTCGTCATTTATATAAAGAAGCTTTTCAAAAAAAAGATGATTATGGACTTCCAGTAGTTTGCTAATACTAGTTGGCTTCCAAGTGTGAAGACCTTGTGAATATTACGGAGCATTCTTTTCCTACTATCGCTTCTCCAGAGTTTAGATTGGTGCAGTCTTCTAAAGCTGGTGTAGTTGATTTACCCAGCTGATGAATGAACAAATGCTCATCTAGTTATCCATACTTCTGGAAGAATTTGACTGTAGTAGGCAAACAACAGTAATTCTGCTGCCCTGAATGCAGAGAGTAAGTTCGACTACAACTGCACTTAGTACTTGGCTGTGGAATGGTATCTTTGTTTTAAGCAATAGAGGATGATGGAAACATTCTTGAACTTGCTGGCTATGTAGATTAAAGCTCCTTTTGAGCAAAGCAGTGTTCTCACCATATGGAATCTCTGTCTACATGTTGACTTGACCAAGGCGTTATTGCTTTGACACTGAAGAGCTTTTCTGCGTTTGTATTTGAATGACTGAAAAATTCTTGCAGTCTTATGATACTGTGATGGAATGTTCCATGTCTTTCTCTCTTAAAATTCTTTGAGTATATTCAGAAATTTCTGAAAATGTCTGATGGGTTCTTATTCTCTTTAGAGCTTGGTACATTGACCATTGAGAATCCTCTTGAAACTTGTGTGTGCTTTTTTTCAACCATAATATCAGCAGTTGAAAAATTTGTTATTTAATGGGCCAATACCTAATGCTCAGGTGATTCTTAATTTAGCTTATAATGAAGAAACTAGTGATGGGGTTTGTGTGTGGTTTTGTTTGTTTATTTACTGTTTCTTTTTTGTATTCTTGAAGAGTTCATTTAATGGAATACAATACCTTAATACATAATTTATGGATACTGACATTTATTGTTTATTATATTTGGGAATTAATTTTAGTTTCTCTATACAAAAGAAACAACATACTGAGCTAAATTACAAATAAATTATGTGCAAACTCAGGCACTAAAGCATCTGCAAAAGTTGTGAAGTTCTCAAATGTTACAACAATGTAAGCCATTAAGAGAGAGGAAGCTTTGTCTGTTGTCTGCAGGAAGGCAGAAGGAATCTAATGTTAAAGAGTGGTTCTTAAAATGAGAAAATGAGACCAGTTCTGCTACCATGCATACAATGAACTAGACTGAAAACGTAACATTTTAAAGAGGTAGTGTAAGGTGTGAAAAAAAATTAGGCTTGTGAAAGTAGGAAGGGACCCTTGCTAGTTTGGAATGTTGGATGTGGCTCTTCACCATTATGTGGGCTTCTGTTATCTAATGGAAAGGTTGATGAACATGCTGCATAGTTGAAAGGTAGTTGAAGAATATGAAGAAATGGGAAATAATAGTATAAGAACTAATTGGGAAGAAGTAAAATTGTTACTAAATGTTTAGGTGGGCTCTGAGGAAGGGAGAGATTTAGTAAAAAATGTCCAACTTTGTAATGAGTCTTTGAGTGCATTCTGTGCAAAGGATTTCTGTGGGTGTTAAAATTGCTGGTACTGAAGGGGACAAGAGAAATAGAATAGCAGCTTTAAATATTAAAGAATAAGTTTTGTGCTAACATAGTGATTTTTTTTTTAATTGATTGCAAAACTATGAAGTGAAATGTTAGAAAATAATGAGGGTAAATCAAGCACCACCAATGACATATTGGTTTCTACCAAGAAAAATGTGTCTCTCTTGTAGAGAAGTTGAAATGTTTGAGTTTTTCTTTTCCAGTGAGAAAAAGTCAGCCAATATAGGTTAAGAACAGTATTGACTAATTTTGAAGTACACATCAATAATTCTCCACCATAAATAATTCTCAAACCAAAAATAATTCTTTTTGTTCTGTTGTTTTCTGTAATATAAAGCTTGCTGCACTGTAGTTTGTTTTTGGTATATCTACATGTAAGTGGCAGCAGCCATGTGGTAGTAACCGTTCCAGAGGAAATAACTGCAGGCTGGCATTAAGAAATAGCAGTGTCTTAGTCTGACTGCTAGTATCCTTACACCATCAAACTATGTTGGTGAAGCAAAGGTGAAACAATTTAGAAATGTAGTCAGTGTAAGATGTTAAAAAACTTCAGTTCTGACTCTAGAAACAAATACCATTACATACGATGTTGTTTATACAGGAATTCTTGGAAAGTGGATACGTCAAATATAAATTTGATTTTTTCTGTTTTAAGACTATTGTATACTACCTACTTAACAGGCATCCTTTGATTTCATGAGGTTTGTTTTTGTGCACTTGCTTAGCCTTGTCTTTTGTAAACTGCTCCTTTTGCCTACCAGTAGGTGTAAAAAGGCTTACTTGTTCTTAATCCTCCCTGTAAGTCATCACTGTTTTTCTCTTTCTGAACGAGACAGTAACTTCTTAATCAAACGAAATTGGATGAGGAGATAGAAATCTCAAATTTCTTAGTAGGAATGTTTAGTATCCATGTTGAAGGAATACCTTCAGCATGAGTTCACACCTTGGAGCAAATCGAACAGTCTGGATGGAGCAAATACACTAATTGTGGATCTCATTAGATGTCAGAGAGTATATTAAAAGTTATGCAATTATAAGAAGAGTCCCCTAGTTTTGTATGGAGGGAAAAGCTTCAGGTGAAGTTCAGACTTAACTACTAGAGAGTATTAACACAGAAACTAAACAATAAGATAAGTGGATATATGAACTGTGTAGGGTTTGGGGTTTTTTCCCCCCAATTTTTTTTATTATTTGTACTTACATAATGTTCTCTGATACCTAGTAATAGAAGTGCTAGGGTGAGCCCTTTGCCAGCCTTCAGAATGTAGTTTCAAATACGGACTTATAAGAGGGAGTGCATGAAGATGTGGCATACGCATCTTTGTCTAACCCAAGTTAAGTGTAAAAGGTAAAAGGATTGACAGAAGCTTGTACCATTGCGGAGGGGAGGAGTAATAGAGGTGTTGAAAATTTTTGTAGATGAAATAATCTAAATGACAGCAAATTTTTAAAGAAGAAAGAATGTCTTTGCAATTTTAAAAGCCTGGTTTTATGACCTTATGTTATGGTTTCACATATGTAAAACAACTTAATTGTTATTTATTCCTAAATATTTATTTTTTTCCTTTAAAGTCAAGTTCCTCAGAGGGATAAATGCAGGAGTGTTTATAATGGTTAAAGTCCCTTTCCAAGGTAGAATGAAGTTTGCCTAAATAAAATCTGGTTTGTATTACTTTGGGAGTTCCTGGAATCGGTGTCTAAACTTCAGGGTACTTTAGGGTCCAGTCCACACCCTGGAGTGTTCCTGCAGGCCATGTCTTAATAGCATCTTCTGACAGAATGGAGCCAGTGTCACATTGCTCTGGTTTTTGTCTAGGATGGCAGGAGTAGAGAAGAAGCACACTTCTGCAAGTTCAGAGTCCTTTTCTGATGTTCAGGCATACAGTGCAGTGCAACTCTTGGCTGTGGTAACACAGCCACTACCAAGAACAATGATGTGCAGACCAAAAAAATGTTGGAATTTCCAGTTATTTCCTCACTTTATGTGTATCTTCAGTTTCACCTGGTCTGAAACAGCCAAAATGAAATTTGACTTTATTTCTGAGCTCCTCATGCGTTTTGCACTTACTATTTATAGAGCTCTAAGCTCTGCATCTCACTTTTCCATATTACCAACCGAAGACTTATTTGCACTAATCTAGACTTAGAGCTGATAATTCTGACTACAAATAAAGTTCACAGGGCTCCTTGTTAGTATCCCATGAATTTCAATGTCTGATTCAGTGAAGCAAGGTCAGTGGAAGTGGGGCCCAAGTACAGTGATTTCTAATAAAAATACAGTCATTTCAGATATAATCTTATGTGATACCAAGGGAGTGAAGCTAATGGCAATTATTAAGTTTTTGAAAATAACAGGAATATAAATGTCCATGTGGTATGACTTACACATATGCATATGGTTTTGTTTTAGTTCATTTAATTGCTAAATTCGTATTTAGACCTTTATGGCTAGTTTCTGGGGAACTGGATAAAGGATCCTACATATGTGTAATGATTTTCCTATTCCTATTACTTATACCTTTCTATCTATCTAGAGTAATAACTAGGTAGATAAATATTAAGTTAACCACTGTATGGGGAAAGAAGCTAAGGTATTCCAAGCTTTAAGTATGAATGTGGCTGCTTTAATTGAAAATCAGTGGGTCAGAGGCTGGAACAGGCTTCGTGGAGATGTGGTCAATGCCTCATCCCTGTCAGTGTTCAAGAGGCATTTGGACAATGCCTTTAGTATAATACATTTTGATGTTTGGTCACCCTGAAGTGGTTAGGCAGTTGGATGAGATGATCATTGGAGGTCTCTTGGAACTGAAGTACTCTATTTAATGCTGTTGTTCTCTAGTAGGTTAAAAATGACAGTGTTATGAGACATGAATTATGAACTACTTATAAGCAGAAAGGGCTTTTTGCTGAAATGCCTCAAAGCCTCAGGGTTCGTTATTTTCCTTTGTTACCTCATCCGCAGTCTATTTATCAGATTGTAGTATGTCATTGTAGCTGACTAAATATTATAAACGTGATGTCCTGAACGAATTGTTTTTTCCCTCAGAACAGCTCACAGTGTTAATATAGCTTTTGGTCTCCTTTTCTGTAAGCTGCATTTTTGCTGGAATCTAAAAATCCTAAATTGCAGGTTTTCTGGGTAGCAAGACACATGAAAGTGTTTAAAAATGAAACAGCAAATGATAGACTCTCACTGGTAGCAGACAATAATTATGTATTCTGTTTTCTGCATTTTTAGTTGAAAGTAGGAAGTGGTTAAGTTCAAGAGGGCTATAGCCAAACTTTTATTTTATGGCAGAAGCATAGAACTTAATAGTAATTTTGGTTATAAGTATTTATCTAGTGTGCATGTTAACTTCCACTACAAGTGAAATAACTCTTTAATGCAAATTGGTTAACTTTTTAGAGGTGGCTGTTCAGCAAATCTGTTTTGATAGCGTGGACCAAATTGCATTTTCTTAGACTTGCAGTTTTGTTTCTTTTTCAGAAGCATCGTTTTCCTTCACTCCTGGGGGATAAATGAATATAACATTTAATATATTATTTTCAGGCTTAAAAGTGTGACACAGTCAAAAATATGTCTTATTTTAAAAATTCCCTTGCTATATGGAAGTTACTGAAAACAGTGTTCACAACCTGGCAGTGCTTGATATTTCTTGTTTCATGTTGAAATGATTATTATGCTTTATGTAAGAATAAAAATATTAATTGGGGCATTCTGCAGTAAAAGACACAAAGCCTTTGAGCAATGATTCTGGTAAGTAATTCTGTTGTGTTTTTAAAGTTTGGCAAAACTTCCGCATTGCAACTTCACAGTCATTGTTCTTTCCCTTGTAGATACCACTGACTAAACATTTCTGTAGAGTTTGGTGTATAGATGAATCTTTCTCTCTATGGAGAACGTTTTAAGTTTGTTACGTGGTGTTAAGAGCTTCAAACTAACTTTGTTTGATCAAATCTCCTGTGAGGCAGAAACTGCTTCGCCTTAAATGTATACTTCAGTGCGAGCCTGGGGCTCTAGATTGTGCTAAAATGCTGGTCATAACATTGTAGTAAGATTATCTTCTGATTGCCACAATAAAAGCAGCTACTGTTAATCAGCCAAAAAATATTTACAGAGAACAGAAAGATATACATTAAAACATATCTGAAGTTCCCGCAGAGCCTGAAAGTGAAAAGGCAAAGTAAGATGTCTTCGCACTTCACTATGGTGTATATTGAAGGGGTGTTAGCTCGCCTTTATTCCTAACTTTTGTATCAGGATGTTTGTAATCCTTCAAGTGACAGTTTTATATGTACTACTGAGTTAGCTTTAAATTGTATAGCTGCCATAGCAAAATGCAGTTTTTCTTCTCCCTTTCCCCTTAAATACTTTTCTGCTGCCCTTGCAGATTCTTGTCCTCATGAGAGCTTTAATCTCCTTGATTGTTTTGCATTAGCAGTAGTGCCCATATATGCACCTTAGTGACTCCCTCTCTTTAGATTCATTACTTGAGGGGAATTGATTCAAGAGGGCTGATAGCCACCGCCTTCTTCCACCTTTGTGATCCCTTTCATGGGGTTTCATGCCTGTAAAACCAACTACATATTTTGCAAATCCTGCTTTGAAAGCTCTTGATATGAGCAATTCAAACCGAGACTTAATAATTGTGTTGGGCTTGATGTATCTAAATAGAAAGTCCATTATTTTGTTAATTAAATTCTGGTTGCCTCATAATGACGGCTTCGCGTGAGACAATGTTCTGTAGTGTGCATTGAAAAAAGCTCTTTTACCTCAAGAACAGTAGATATGGTGGATTAGAATGAAGAGGAACATAAATGTTTTGATACTTTTAATAGTTTGAAATGCCACAGTCATTAATAACGAATTTGTAGAAAATTACAGTGATGACTGCTTTTGTTGTACTATAAACTTGGTTAATCTTAAGAACTGCAACATCATTCTTTGAACATGGGAGATGCTGCCTTACTGGTTTTGGTTTTGTTTTCTCATCTAAATGACATTTTTAAAAGAAGTCACCTACACAGCTTTTATTTCTGTAGAAGATGGCAAAAGATTCAAGGACTTAGAGGGAAGTGCACAAGGGTGAAAAAGAACCACTGCTGTAGTTGGTTACATTAAACAATTTTGCTGAAAGATACTTCTATGCAAAAGCTGACGTCTCCCCCTGCGAACACTTGGTTACCTGGATGAATGCCCATTCTTTGCACTAAAGGCTGCAAAAACTGCGAATATATTTAATTATCCATTGGCAGCATCTAATGACTATGCTAATGTAGTTAGTTAGAATTTGGAGTTTCAGTGAGATATTAATGTTTTTTGGCAGGGTATATGGAACATGGTGACTTGCATGCTATAGCTGCTTGTCTTTTATTTGGTTTCTTCTGTCTGATTTCCTCAAGGTCTTTGGCTATACAAATTCAGAACTTCTTTGCAGATTTTATTCTCACATGTGAGTTTTACCTGCTTAACAATGTGATGTGTCCTTTGTTGGATACCTGCATGTGCTATTGCCAACAGTTTGTGTTTCTCAGGCTGATCTTGAATTGCAAGGATTTTGCATAGGTAGCAGTTCTCCCTGGTGTATTATTAGCCAATAAAGCATGTTCATCTGCAAAGTTGTTGCCATTTTTTGCAAAATCAATTGCTATGTTCTTTTTCTTCTTACCTGTCTCTTGAAGAAAAAGGTTAGAACATGTAACTGCTGGGTAGTGCTACCTTTGTGAAAAGCTAAGCTACCGTTGTGGAAAGCCAGGCATTTACCGGAGGCATTTTTTAACCATGACAAGTGCAAGGTCCTGCACCTGGACTGGAGCAATCCCAGGCTGTCATATTTTGAGGCCCCTCAAACAGTTCTGTGCACCCCCCCCCCCCCTCTTTCTTCCCCAGTCC
>JASSUY010012998.1:0-33859 GCA_032466535.1 Forpus xanthops | reverse complement strand
TTATACCTTAGTTACTAAACTGTTCTTATCTCAACCTGTGGGAGTTGTATTCTTTTGATTCTCCTCCCCATCCCCCCAACTGAGGAAGAAAGAGAGGGGAGTGAGTGAGAGAGTGACTGCATGAGTTTGAGAGCCTCAAACCACGACAGGAGGAAGCCTCAAGAGTGAGATAGGAATGTGAAAGTACTGTATTTGGAACCTTACTGCAAGCTGAGAAGGCCCATATTTTGGAGGCACTTGTCTTTCCATTGATTATTCAGGAAGCATAAGCAAACTTGTCATGAATGTTGACCACTTTTTGATGGTCAGAATTAGGCCATATGTATTGGTTTTTAAAAAAGGAGTACAACAAATGGCCATTTCAGGTCTCTAAATAAAGTTGCTAAAATACTCTATTTGCAAGTTCAGTAATAAATCAAGTATTCAAAGTTGTTCTGCACACTTCACTTTCCCAAAAACCCAACATCTTTTTTCTGTGAAGCATAAAAACTAAAAGGTATTTTTTATCAACTTGATTTACTCTACCAGCAGATCTCCAGCCAACACTACTCATGATCTAGTAAAGAAATGCATCAATCTTTGTTTACTAAAGAGAAAAAAATATTTGTATTTTGAACCAATTCATCTATGACAGTCACATTCAGACCAGAAACAGAAAATTCCAATTGGTACTACTGAAAACAGAAAGAGGAAAGAGAGATAAGGCAAAAATAATCATGGTATAGGGAAAAGCTGTACTGAATGTCTCAGCAAGTATGATAGCTCAACTGGCAGTTATTTTACCTGCTTCAGGAGTGCCTATTTGAATATCTCCAGGATGTGCTAATCCTGAAGATCAGAAAACAGACTTGAACTGGTACCTTCAGGTGTTAACATCTGCGAGCCTCTGAAAATAGGTTCACAGCTGAAGGGTTAGAAAAGGGAACATAGCAATTTTTCTGAGCCTCATGTTTTTTATTGAGCTCAAATAATGGCTTAAGGCTGAGGAACCAAAGGCAAATATTTGGAGTCCAGGAGGTCTGTAATGGTTCTGTGGGAGGTTCAGAGGAACAGAAGAGAGCAGATAGGTCGTTTACAAGAATGAGTAGGTGGAAGCCCAGGTCACTTCAAAGGTGAAATTAAAAGATCTGGGAACCCTGTTATATGAGACAGAGAAGAGAAATGGCATAGGTAGTGTCTAATCAGCTGGGGAAGGTAGAAACTGCAATATCACAAGGAAAAAATCTCATCTAGGACAGCTGAGAAAGCAATTTTTCATCTTTGACTTCCCCTTTGCATTGCCAAAACTGAACAAGGGCATAGTTGCATAAATAGACATATATGGCTTGAACACCCTGAGTACATGGGTATACCTGACTGATTAGAACATTGTAGGTTTAATCTCAGTGGCACTAAGGAACCAGCTGAAGAACATGACCTTTGCATTTGACTTGGCAGAACAAGGAGGACTCTATCAGTGCTCTTGGAAATAAGCTTTAATTAAATTGCAGTTATAATCTAAAAAAAAAAAAAAAAACAACACTGTGCTGTGAACATGCAGTTTTATTGCTCTGAGGTCAACATCTCTCAATGGCTCCAGAGAAATACACTTGAGCTATCACGTAGCTAAAGGAGACATTTGTCTCAGCAGATTTACTCTGTCATCTTATGGGTGAACACCACCATTGAAGAGCCGGTGAAGAAATTACATCGGCATAAAACTGGATTCACACCTACCTCTATGCATCTAAGAATTAGCTATCTAGTCACGCTGATCATCTATAATTCTCTAGTCAATGAAAAGACTGGGATGTCCAGAGGAAGGCTCATCCCATCTATTTTAAGCTCAGACTAATAGTTTTTAACTTTTTCTACTGAATATATATGTGATACAGAGAGCTATGTTGACTATACATCTAAATTTTAAAATAATGTTGTTACTGAAATACTAAATCCATTTTAGGGCAATATTAATCTCTTTTTCTTTAACATTAAAAGTTTTTTTGGTCATGGTTTCAGGTGTTCCTGATCAAAAGTACTTTATATGTAATGAAGATAAACAATCTTAGTGAAGATAAATAATCTTATGTAATTGCAATGGAACTGAGACTTTAGGTAAAATTCCACATGTCACAACACAAACAGTAATGTATCCATGGCGATGACACTGTTGGACAGAACTAACTAAATTCTTCTGTTGCTGTGTAAAGAAAGGACAGATTCAGTCTTTATGTAGCTTCTTGCAGTGACTATACAATCATATTACTGGATACTGGATATAGTTAAATTCACCAGCTATAAAGATCTCAATTCACATGACCACAAGCTGACACATTTTCAACTGTCAGATTTTACCACGACTTTTCCCCACAAATGACTGATTTTCAAAATACTTTCATTTTTGCCCTAAGGCACACTGTAAATCAATTTTTTTAACTTATCCACTGAAACTGGATGCAAACTCCTATGCCCATTTCACCACAGATTGCTGAGCAGACTTTGAAGGAAAACAGCTTTAGTTTTTCTGAAATTGCTGAGATTTGTAGTCAATAGTGTGCATAAAAAAAGTTCTAGAACATGTCAAGATTTTGAACATGATATAAAGTCATAGAATGGTTTGGGTTGGAAAGGACCTTAAAAATCGTCTAGTTCCATTACTCCTGCAACAGTTAGGGACAACTTCCACCAGACCAGGTTGCATAAGTGGCCCTGTCCAACTGGCCCTGAACACTTCCAGGGGTGTAGCATTCATAACTTGCTTGGGCAACCTGTTCCAGTGCCTCAGGACCCTCACAGTAAAGAACTTCTACCTTATATTTAACCTAAATCTCTTCTGTTTAAGTTTGAACCCACTGAAGCTTGTTCTACATCTTCAAGGTTGATCCATTTGCTCTGTAAACAATGGGTTTATGGGTTCATTTAGTCATTAACAAGCACTTCCTGAAGCTTAATCCCAAATTTCCAAGTCATTATATTAGATAATGCTCAAACACCCTTTGCATTCCAAATGGAGACTACGTGGGAAGGATGTGTCACCTGGATCTTGGGTAAACATAAGCATCATATAAGGAAGAAGTTCTTCAATGTGAGGATGGTGAGGCCATGGCACAGGTTTCTCAAAGAAGCTGTGGCTGCCCCATTCCTGGCAGCGTTTAAGGCCAGGTTGGACAGGGCTTTGAGCAACCTGGTCTAGTGGAGGGTGTCTCTGCCCATGCCAAGGGAGTTGGAACTAGATGAGCTTTAAGGTCCCTTCTAACCCAAACCATTCTCTGATTCAGTGATCATACAAACTCACATTCAGTCAAAATGTAAGTAGAGACTGTACAGACCATGTCTTATGAATTCAAGGGTACAAATGATGTTGAGTAGTGTTAATAAGTGAAGGATCTGTCATCCCACTATTGTCTCCATTAACTGTAGGTAAAATTTAAAACAAGATACTAACTGAGGAAAAAATATTTTCTTTATACTAAATGCAACAGAGATTTGGGGCTGAAATCATTTATGAAGGTGGGAGTCTACTGCTGTTTGGAAAACCACCTAGTCTCTGAGTTTCGCAGCAGAAGGAAGTGAAAGTCCCTTTCAAAAACTTCTAAGGAACAAATATTTTAAGGTACTTTGCAATATTTGCCAGCTCTGTGTGGCTTTCCCAGGTAGTCTTGGGCTTCTCAGATGATACTCAACACCTGTGTGTGGGGAAACTGGATTGGATGCCTAAGTCAGGATTTGTGTTGCAGAGAAAGTTGCCTACAGTTGTTTAGACATTATGTAGACAGCCCACGCTACATGCAGTGGCTGTCTAAGCTGCCGCCAAAGTCAGTGCAGTGTTTGATTGGGGAAAGGAGATCTATTCCAAGACATCCACTTACCAGACTCCCTCTCAAGGATTCATATTCTCAGACTAGGACTGACTCCTCTTCCTCATTTGTCTTGCCAAACCCTCAGGAAAATATTCACATCAACTTAGAGGCAGTTTTGTCTCCACATTGGGTACACCATTGCAGACCTGTTAGCCTAACCATACACTGTCAGAGTATCTATCCTCCCCAAATCTCCCAAGCACCCATTCCTAGCATTGCTTCCTAATTATGTGCAGATTTCTAACCAATAACTCTCCTTACTTTCATTCCTCTAACTCAACTCATAATTGATCAGACACTGAACAGCTGCTGGCTATTTTCTCTTCCTGAAGAACACTCAGTAATTGTATGTAGGGGCTCCAAATCCCTAAAAATTTGGAGAAGAGAAGGACTTGAACAGAAGCCAGTTCTTTTTACAGCACTCATACCAGCAGCAGTGACAGGCATTTAAATCATATCAGGGGAGATAGTGAGGGTGACATTTGTGTGGGGAGTGCTGTTGAATTTGCAGAGATTCACTGTGATAGATGGAATAAAATGAAGAAAAAATGTTAAAGAGAGACAAAAAATGAAACCAGCAATCAACAAACCAAGGCAGCTCAAACAATCAAAGTCCATCCCAGCTCAAAGCAGTGAAATTGCTCCCTAAACCAAAAGGCATTGTTTCTGCCCATGCTCACACACATTTCCCAAACTGCAGATTGCTGGACCAGTTTCATCCCACTTTAAAAATGAGGATTATCCATTAGGAGCATTGATATTTTCTGGTCCTGCTCTAATCTCCCCTTTAATCACTGCAGAGGCAGCATCAGCTGTGTTGGAGGTGTTTCTCCAGCTCTTTCTGCTATTTGGAAAGTCTAAGCTAACAGCATTGTCATTAAGACATGCCAGCTTTGTGCCTAAAGTTAAATAGGTGAACTCATCATACTCATGTGACAATATGCCGCAAGCAAACACGATACCTGGTTTGTTTGAGAATGACAGCTGCCTATCAAAACATATAATATCATCATCTTGGCTAATTGAGCCTAACATAAAACCTCTTAAAAAACAATGAGTGATTTGTTAGTGAAAATACAGAAAGCAGAGTAACTAGGCCAAAAGCAAAAAGTTCACAGTAGAAATATTCCTGAGTTGTATCACAAGATTTAATTCATACATCAAGTCACTTCTTCAGTAAGCTTTTTTTCCAAGATTAATATTAAAAACAATGAACAAAAATGTGATGGGATGCACCAACAAAGTGGGATGCATCTCAGTCATCTGAAAGTAGGCATTCACCCTGTACTGTGACATCTATAATCTCTATCAACACATACAAACAATTCTAGAAGGTGCTTTACCACATTTCTAATGAGATGGCTTAGTTTAGCTTAGTTTAGTTAAAGACTAGGTGTTTAGCTAGTCTAGTTGAGACTTACTTTAGCTGACACTGTATTTAATGGCTAAATGATTAGGTGAGATGAGTCTCATTTCATGTCTCAGGCTATCTTGACATTTCAGTTGTAGAATTAGTGACATCTTCATTTGACCTGATATTTAAGGGTGAGACACATTTAGACCAATATCTCATACTTGATGTTCTTTACAGGGATAGGCAAAGCAGAGGAAGTTTGAAGGTTTTGTATTCTATGGTCATATAGAATCACCGAATTAGACATGTAATGCCCTAACTTTCTAACACCCCTGCCATGGGCAGGAACACCTTCCACTAGACCTGGTTGCACAAAGCCCCATCCAACCTAGCCTTGTACACAAACATACCTGAATCACAGGTCAGGCTGAAAAGGTGCATTTGGCATATTGGAATCACAATAAAGAATCAAGCAGGGTGCTTCTGCAAGGACAGGGGATACAGACCTGAGTTTGCAGAAATGTGGGATGGGAGTTAATTGCGTCAGTCTCACAAAAGGAGAGTTGAGGTCCTAATATAGGGTGATTTCCTATTCTCCTTTAGCAGTTGCAAAGAAGCTCGGCTGCTAAAGTCAGTGTGAGCTTTGTTATGGAGGAGCAAAGGGGAAATTATTAATGGCAGTTCCACAGAGCTGAGATAGATTTGCCCCACCATGTAACAACTCACAGACACATGCGCTGCCAATGCCTTCAGTCTGTCTTGATCTCTCCCTTCAGCAGTGTTGTAGGAGATTCTAGTTTGTTGGGGTTTTTTTGGTTTGTTTGTTTTCTGTTTTTTTTTTTTTTTGTTTTTTTTTTTGTTTTGTTTTGTTTTGTTTTGTTTTCCCCAGAGTGCTGGATTATTATTTAGCTTTGAACTTAAAAAAAAATCTCTATCACTAAAGAAAAAACCCTGATCCTCCAGTCCCCAAGACTACTACTAATTTTGGCATCTTAGTAAAATTTGGATTCCTCAAGAGCCCTAGGGAAAAAACAGATCCTGATATGAAAAATGACACCTGAGACACTGTCATTTCAGTTCAAAAAGACAAAACAATATGTAATTCCAGGAATAGCTGCTAAAATCTGATAAAAAATTTGTGTGGGCCCAGTAACCTTACACTGGACATTTGTGGCTACTTCCTAGAGAAACAAGAGAAAGCAAAGAAAATTCTTCTTCAACAAATAGAACATGTAATACTACAATTGGCTACATTCCTAATAGGATCTCCATGCCAGCAATACAAAGACTGCAACCTTAGAAGAGAGAGATGTGATCACTTGGACTGAGCTTGCTCTTTAAGGAGCTTGCAACACAGTTAGAGCTGCCTCCACTGTAGTTGCCTCCCCAGGTAAAGCAACTGGGTCCTGGAGTCACATAACTGAAGAAGGCGATTAAGAAATCAGGTCTGCTGGGAATATAACAGATGCCTACATGGCAGCTTAGCTTTCGTCAGCCTCCAGAAAGTGCCCTAAACCACACAATAGTGACCATACATAAGTGTTTCTCTGTAACCTTGAGCCCAGTGTTTGAATTTGGGTCCTTGAGGAAGCTTAAGACCCACTTAAGAACAGTGACTATGATTCCTCATTATACTGCATAGGCTGAAAACCAGTCAAGCCATAAATCCTGAGCAGATATTTTTTCTTACAATGCTTAGTCCATGCGAAATGAAGATAGACAGATATCCTTTATCATCTTATTTTGCACAGAACTGTAATACTTGCAAATGGCATGCTCCCTCACCCAGTCCGGGGTGCATGAGCAAATGAGTAAAATGAATAAAGATGCTTGCAAAAAAACACAGGTTTATATCAGAGGGACATATCCCCCAAAACAGCATTACAACTTAATTTCTGTCTGCATATACATGCTTGATTTTAAAAATATTACCATTTTCAACACACTTCATTTTACAGAACCATCCAGAAGGCTCATCAACAGTTTACTAAGGAGTTATAAGAATTAAAGAAAATTAAAAGTTAAGCAAAGGGATCACCACGTCTGCACACTCTTGTTCTTCCCCCACATGGGTAGTGAGAGATCCTTGCACTTGACATCATTCATATAAAGGCATGTTTGTAAATTCAGTCCAAATAATTCCTGAGAGTTAAGAGAGAGAGATTGAGAGATCACCATGAGTTTTGGGCAGTTAAGTCCTTACTAGGATGGCTTGAAAGACCTGGTACCTTGAACTGTAAACAAGAGGAAGCTCCGATAAAGAGCTGGAAAGAGTTTTGAGCCATTATAAACTGAAAGGCAGCTGGGAAAGAAGGCTGGAAAGTCTTGATTATCCTCTTCTGGGAATAAACCCCACCCAGAGGGAAGCAGGATGGAAAACACCAGCTGTGGCAGATGTGGCTGATGTTAGAGGGAGCCATATTAGGTAAAGCTCTGCTATGAGTGGAGTTTTTTTCTGATATGAAGAGTAAGATTGGTAGTATCTGATCTTCCTTTTGGTTCTGAAGTTCTGTCTGTATACAGAAAACTTTGATGGAGTATGTGAAAGATGAAGACAGGAACAATAGGAACATTATTCAGTACAAAAAATGTATCTCACATCAAATTAAAATTCTATCATTTATACCTTAAGTTCCTTTCATATTTATTTTTTGATCTGATTCCTTCAACCTATTGCAAAATTCTGCTAAAAGATGAGATAAATAATTTTGTGCTAGATGCCTTTGGCTACAGTGACTTCAAATAGAGCCTCAAGGGACGAGCTCAGATCCTGAAGTCAAATGAATACCACCGATTTTTTCAGGTTAGTTGATGTTGAGTCTAAAAGACTGTTGGCTCTGTCTGGGATTTCTAAGGTCTTCTGCTTATGCTTCTGCCACTGCATTTGAATTCTCTGATCTCCAAAAAAAGGTTTAATGCAAAGGTTGAATGCAAAGGTTGAATCCATTACCTCAATGGAGAAATTAACAGGAAACTTCCTTCCTTTCCTTAGCTGACTCGTTTCATAAACCTTGTAGTTACTCAATATCATTATGTTTTGTACTTCTCAATTAAACACAGGTATTATTGCCTTTTTGATTCAAAAGGAGGGGAAGAGACAACTGCCTATCTGCATAGCTGGCATCCAGCATACCTGTCCAGCTCTTCCAGAAAACAGGCTCAAAATAGGTCTGGTTCTCAAGCTCATCAGACCATGTGAATGAATGGGGATTTTCAGAAAGTTTTTTGGCAGAAGCATGGTCCCATTTATTTCCTCAGTACAGAAACTCTCTGATTGTCACAGATAATGTGTTGTTTTCCCATGGCCTACTCACTGCTGCCTGATTTCTCCTGCCTTCTTGTTTCATTTTCATTCCATTTATTTCATGTTTCATTCAACAAAACACATTAACATGTTCCCCCATGTTACACCACAAGCTTATGTTCCAAGAAAAGTCTAAAGGCAGTTTCAAAGGTAAACAAGGTTAAAATTAGGACAGTCCTTAAGGGTATCAACAAAGCACATGTATACATCTCAGTGAAACAGGTACAATGATTTTTCTTTCCATCAAAGGCTAAGTTTCCAACCATGGGCTGTCATGATTTTCTTTAAAATAATTATCACATCTCCAAAGACACTGGCAGCTGTAGGCACTCTTACCCTCCCTAATTGCACAGTTAATAAGAGAAGCAAAGAGAACGTCAGAGTGAAATGAAGGCCATGGCCAAATCCAAGCACCTTAGATCCTTCACTTAGTAACTGAGCTGGCCAGAAACCTTCCTGTTCTTGCCAAAGAGGGGTGAGGCTATGGAATGAGCTTCCCACAGATGTCTAATGTGGGAGTGAAACTGTCTGCTTACAAGAGGACACTGCTTGTACCTTCCTCAAAACATTTTTATATCATCACAACAGGTTAATAAGCATTTAGGGAACACTTGTATTACTATAGCCTGACATTTGCTATTATGAGGGTGCAGAAAGCAATTTTGGGAACACAAGTCCAAGCTATTCCAGTGAGGGGCTTGAAATTCATTATACCACATCCCAGGGATTGTCCTGACCCCATCTCTAAATTGGAAGAGGCATGACTCATCCTCTCTTTGGCCACTTCATCCTGTAGTGCAGAAGTTTCCCATTGAAAATTTCATGGAGACTGTAATATTTTTTTAGGTGATATGTTCTGGGTTTTGACATTTAAATGAAACTAAACAAGAAATTCGATCAACAGTTCCTCTCTCGCTGTCATATATGAGCACAAAGACAAGGCCAAAATCAGCACTAAATCCCATTATATTTTGAGAGGATTCAAATTTGTTCACTCTATAAATGGGAAAGAAAAAAATATTTTATTCCTAAAATAGTAAGTTTTTTGGATTTGCTTTGGTTTGTTTTTTTTTTACTTTTTCTGCCTATAAATTCTGAGCATTAATAGCCACAGCTCTTTAGAATCATTGCTTGATTGCTCACAACTACTTGTTCGGCATTTGCCTGCAAGAGTTCACCTGTGGAGCTCCAAGGAAGGGAGAGCAACAGCTCAAGTTTGCTAACAAATGAGGAACAAGGTCTAAGATTACCCTGTCTGGCAAACTGACCTTCACCCTTAGGTGACCTTTTGAATTGCCAGGCTTTAACCATCTGCAGCTTGGACTCTTGTCCCATAATTTGGTTTCTCCTTCAACAGAGTAGTGAGGTATTGATGGGTGTAGTATAGGTGTTGCTTCTCAAGTGCTCTCAGTGCTTCTGGAATTATAATGTGTGTTTTGAATAAAGGACACGTACCATGTGCTTTCTGTCTGCTAGCAAAGATGGCCACAGGGAGAATGACAGGCATCAGTGATTCCATCAGAAACCACCTCACTCATATCCAAACCATAAGCTGCAGAGAATGAGATGAAGGCATTCCTTCTGCCCACTCTACTTGGAGTGTTGGTAATCTTTGAAGGAGGCACAGGCTGTTAAGCTGAGAGTGATGTTTGAATTCATAGCATCCAGAGTCACTAGCTCTTGCATATCAGATAACACCCTATGATAGCTGAAGATCAGAAACAAAATGTAATAAAAAGAAACTAGGGTAGAAAGAAGAGAACAAGCCATGTTACGTTCTGATGCATATTCAAGTATATTCAATGTATATATTAGTACATACCTAAAGCTGAGGAGAGAAAGGAAAGGTCTTATTTTAGTTCCCTTCCCTTTAAGAATAATTTCCTATGCATGCAAGTAACATGAACACTGCAACTATATAGCCAAGATAGCTGAAGACAGAACAAGAGAAAAAAATAGGTGGAAAGATTTACAGCTCTTCCAAAAGAAGGAATTGAAATATGTAAAAGAGGGGAGCACTGATTGCCAAAATACTGGAGGTTTTCTGTTCCTTCCACCGTGCTGTATTGTGAGCAGTGTTTGGAAGGGGGGTGAGCGGGGAAGCGTTGGAATCTCAGGGTTTTTATTTCACTATGAAACCTTAGCACAAGAAATTTTAATTGTGGATCCTTGTGAACAAGACCTTGAAATCCTACCCAGCCAGAGCTTTCTGGTCCCGGTGTGTTCTTGGAACTGGTGTAGCTCCCAGTCACTTGGTTGCCTTATCCAAGTTCCTTCTCTCAGTCCGCCAGTGTGATGCAGAATGGGTTAGAGGATTAAGTATTTGTTAGCAGTCCTGGACAGAAAAGTTTGGCCAGTGACTGTTTCATGGCTAGTCATGCAGGCAGTGTGTTTATATCTATTTTAGAAGATATCACTGTGGGAATTTTTTTTTTCCTTGCTTTGGAAAGTGATAGGCCTTTAGTGCAGTTGGCACCTAATCAAGAAACTTTGGAGAAGGAACACGAGTGCAGCCGCTCTGAGTAATTGATTGTGGCTACTGTTTGACTGCATTAGTGTTTGTGATAGCATGAAATACTATATGTTGGAGGGCCTCAAAATTATCAGGGTATTTAATCATGGACTGAGCATGTCTCTGATGTATTTATGTGTATTACTATCAGAGGGTCACTTGGGCAATGCACTGAGATAATGGAAAGAGAAAGAATTTGGAACTCAAGGTAACATATCTTCTTGCTCAACTTTCAAATTCACAGTACTTCTTGGGAAATACCAGTAGCCAAGTAGTGCACCTCTAGATGATTAATCTACGTATCAGAGTGTGAATATTTTGGGTCAGGACTTCAATGGGTATAAGCTGCAGGTACCCCTTTGACACTGATGTAAACCAGATGAGAACTGGGCTTAGTTACATTGAAAGGTGGGTCAGGAATCCACATAAGAAATCCATACACATGAGCTCAGGTTATTTGGAGATTTCTATTCTCCAAGTCCAAATATACTATAAAAACAGCCCCTCCTGCAGAATTGTCCTGTTTCCAGAAAACCTGCAGTGGTGAAAGTTTTGAGAAGTCTGAAATCAAAAGGTGATTTAGTTAAACTTTTACAAAAATCTTGTTTGTGTTCTAAGGAGGTTTGAAAAATGATTCTTGAAGTGATACTGACATTTCCCCATTGTTTTCAGTTCCCAGGCTTCCGTATAGATTATTTTTCTTCTTTTCTAAATTTTCAGACAATTCCCTTTTCCATTTCTTTTTAAATAAACATAGTGATTAATTTCACTTCTTAAAATTATTTTGGTTACAAAAACTCAATAAATTGAAATTTCAGGAAGCCAAACACCTTGAAAACTACTTGCAGAACATTTTTAATAATAATTCTAATAAGGTTATAACATTTTAACTAAAATAAGTTTTCCCTGTGGTCCCTCATATACCTTCCTTCTGCCAATAGCTACACCTATTTGCTGCAAAATCATTTTGAAGACTGGGATAAAAATTCTTCATTAAAGCTGCCACCAGAGAGAAGTACAAAAAGCAGATGGTACATTGCAATACTTTGTTAATCCCCATGCACATATCGGGCATATAGGCTGGTATTCATCTGCCCTATTTTTATACGACCAAAAGTTAAACATCTGAATTTGAGCTGGTCAACCTCCATCAGTGTAATAGTCAGAAGAGAGAAATTATAGCCTAAAACAAAGAAAAGCCCCCCCAAAAAAACCATATCCTGGGCTGCATCATCAGCAGTGTGACCAGCAGGTCAAGGGAGGGGATTCTCCCCCTCTACTCCACCCTGATGAGACTCCCTGTGCTGTCCTGCATCCAGCTCTGGGGTCCCAACATAAGAAGCATGTGAAGTTGTTGGAGCAAGTCCAGAGGAAGCCACAAAGATGATCAGAAGGGTGGAGCACCTCTGCTATGGAGACAGGCTGAGAGAAGTGGGAGAAGAGAAGCCTCCAGGGAGACTTTACAAGTCTTCCAGTACCTAAGGGGCTGAAAAAAATCTGGAGAGGATTTTTTTTACAAGAGCATATAGACATAGAGCAGGGGAAATGGCTTTAAACTAACAGAAAGGAGGTTTAGATTAGGTATTACGAAGTTCTTCCCTGTGAGGGTGGTGAGGCACTGGCACAGGTTACTCCAAGCTGTGGTTGCCCATCTCTGGAAGTGTTCAAGGCCAGGTTGGATGGGGCTTTGAGCAACCTGGCCTAATAGAAGGTGTCCCTGCCCATGGCAGAGGGTTTGGTCCATAAGGTCCCTTCCAATACAAACCATTCTATGATTCTATGATATAATAGTTTTTCTACGTTTGTCTGACTCACTTCCCAAGACTGTACATTTCTCTCCACTGATTGCGCAGGTCTAAGTTGAATACATCTGGCTTGGACATGAAAAAGAGGGGTAAACCCAACATGAGTAATTTTATCATTCTCTGTTTCTCCATCCCCAACCACCCAGAAAAAAACAAGTTCAGCTTTCCCTTTTGCCTCATAACTGAAAGCAGGGGGGAAACACAATTTTTAATTACACCCCATATACAGGACCTATAGATGACCATGCATAATAATGAAATTATCTCCCCTTCAAGGAAGTACTTTCCCTTGAGTGGATCAAATCTTTCAGATATCCACATGAAAAATTATAGTACTAAAATTCATTATTCATTGCTTCCTGCTTCCACAAACATCTTCCTTGCTGACACAGAAGTCACATCCTTGCCAATCCAATATCTGGAGTGTTGCTGTTCTTCTGAATAAATCCTTTGGAGGACTTGGTTCAAGGCAAGTAGTCCTACCTTGCTTAATGCCTTTAACACTGGTGAAATTTAGTGATAGGGAATACTACATTCAAGAAACTGAATGGAGGAGATGTTCCTAGTATGCCAAAGCATAGGCTTTGGTTACATTATAGTAAAGAAAGCAGGAGAGCTGGCTTCAGTTGCCACACTAGTCCTAGTGAATCAGAACTGCTGTCCTAGCCCAGGTTTGGACAAAAGGAGGATGAACATACTATCTCTTTGTCCTTTCTGTTCAGGATACAGCTGGCAGGGAAAAGTGGAAAAGGTTACCCTGGACAGGAAAAAGGAGGCTGAATCTTTAGCCTAATGCTTAGAGAATTCACCTGAAAATCCAGAGCAAGGAAAGAACTGGGCTTTCATGATAAACAGCTCATCAGTGTCAGTTTATCACATTTGTTTCACACTGAGCATAAATGTAAAGGTACAAGACAAAGAAACATTCCAATATACATCAACCAAATCTGGCATACCTTCTCTCAACTGTATTATCTTTCAGTCTGTCTGCCTGTCTCTAATATGCTGAATCATCAGCTTTTCATGGAAAGTAGCATTTTCTTTTAGAAACTTGCACTCTCTGTTAAAAAAAAAAAAAAAAAAAGTAATGGAAAATGTAGCTGTAGTATTAGGTACTGTTGTGCCAGATTCTCACTTGGCCTGGATCAGTATACCTCTGCTGACCTCAATACTAATTTAACTTGAGGGCAAGCAAAGAAGAACTTGGTGTGCAGTCATAGAGTGACTGCAGCTAATCTGCTGAATAAATCAGATGAGACCAACCAGTTGCTCCACAAATTCACAGTAGCACATGGTCAATGTGTTACTATTAAGCAGTGGCACAGAAATTTAATTAGAAACTTGTATTATTATTATTGCTGTTATTCTTTAAGGTTTTATCTTTTTTTTTGCTAGTCCTTGCCAAGTTGCTCAATACTGTCACTGGCATCAGACTGAAGCTATTTCCGGATGTGAGCATGAGCTAGGAGTTTAGCTCATTTCATGAAACAATGGAAGCCCACTCCTTTATAGCCATTCGGTTTTCAGCAGAGACAGTTTAATGTATATCCTATCAGTTAGAAGTGCATAAACCTTACCAGTATCACACGTTTATGTCCCCAGACCTATGTTCCTAACCTTGAGCACATTGCTACTGCACAACATTAATTAATGCATTTTTGCCCTCTAAGTCTTCAGTGTCTGTACTTAAAGGTGCTTGTGAACCTTCCAGTCCTTCATTAATTGAAGGTGACAGAAAATTTATCAATGTTCTCCATAGCCAGATGTCATTTTCAATAGAGAGGACAAATAGCAAATCACCTTCAAGGCATTTCCACCTTGAAGGCACTGGAAAAAAGGTAACATCACTCCCTAACCCCACACAGACTTGCCATGATTTCTGGGCCTCCCCTGGGGGGATGCTGCCTCTCTAGTAGGTTACTGGTGTGATACCGACTGCACTTGAAAGTACTGGCAAACATGATACTTTTCTGCTTTTTGATGCACGACATATTTCATGCTCAGTAGAGTTTGGAAGGTGTGAATTTGAGAGTGGGGAAGGAGGCAGAGGGGCAGTGGAATTGAACTGCTTTCCCTAGTGTGGCTGGTATTTTGCTGCTATAGCTCTGCAAGGCAGAAGAAGGAGAAAGGAAGATTAGGGCAATATAAAGGAAAGAAAAAGAAAGAAAAGAAATATTTCTGTAATAATGCTGATTAACTGATATGCAGAGGGAAGAGAAAGAAAAAGATAGAAGCATATTAACAAATCTTTATTTAAACCCTAATTTACAAGTGAAAATGCGTTGTCTCCTCCTAAATCCCTACAGAGATTTTGAGACATTGAAGCCAGCAGACACCCTATAATCATCTAACCTGACCTTTCTTAACTCAGTCTAGAAACTTTACCCAGTGATTCCCGGAATGGAAGGAATTATCCCCTCTATGTGAGTACATTTCTAAGATGCAGCTTAATAAACTGATGATGGGTATCATATTGCCTGTGATAGCAGAGCAGTAGATGTCATGGACTAGTTCTTATGTTCCTCCAAAGGAATGTTACCAATGACTTGTGGTTGAGCTAAAGCACATTTATCCCTTCTTCCTGCAACTGCTACTAATTCTGACTTTGCTGACAGAGCTGCCTCGTCCTAGCAGGCATAGGGAGATTCATAGCCATATGAATCATAGCACAGAGGGAGAGCTATGTTGCAAAGATTTCCCATATTTTTTCCTGTACTGAGTGGGTCAAGGTAGACCAATTTGCCTATTGTCACAGTTAAAGCTGCAGCTTTAGCAGGACTGTAGTGGTACGTGATGCAGACCTACTTCGAAACCATACTGCCATGCCTTGGTTAGATGAGGGTTTGCATTGCTGGCCACTCTGGTGCATTTTAAAAGAGGCAATCTTGCTGCCTTATGATCCAAAGTCACATATAGTCAAACACATATCCCGAAAGAATATCCACACCAGGGATGAAGGTGTGTCAAAAGCCATAATTTTCATCCCATGTAACAGTTTTACAGTTGGGGAAGAGGTAAGCCTCTGCCTAATTTATTTCACTCCTTGCCTGCTGTTAAGCAAGTCAGTTTTGCAAGGCTATGAGAGCTCCACTTTCCATCAAGTTGTCAAAAATTTTGTCAAATGTAAAATAAAAATTTGGCCATTTAACCGGGACCTCCCACCAGAGCAGCAGCCACAGGATGTTCAGTCCTGCAACAGACAGGCCCTAGCTCTTTTGCACTGGAAAAGGAAGATTGATTGACAGTGTGAGCATGGAGGTCTCATGGCGCATACATAATACAAAGATTTGTATATGCATAGAATCTGACACATCAGGAAAAGAATGTACTTATTGTGCAGGTAAAAGCTCCCAGCATAGGGTACATCAAATCATGGCCATGTATCCTGGTCATCCTGGGCTCATTGCATATGTACAGCCTGGCAGCCATACTCATATGTCTTATTTGGGATTTTCCAGATGAAATACAGGATCGTTACACTTTGTCTTTCCTTATCTCAGCCAATTAAGTTGTTGGATATGGGGTTCACCTGTCATGAATACATAAAACAATATGACTTGTATTAAAAGGACAAGCTACGGTTCTTTTGCCTTAGGGTAAATTTTTCAACTCTTTGATTCCTCATGGTCTTTATATTCTTCTATCTATTCATCTAGCACAAAATTAGATGACCCTGTGGAGAGACACTGTCTGCAGTTAAAAAAAAAAATGTTACTGATCAGACCTGGGCAAGGAAAGTAAGAGACAACTTCAGCTTGGGACTGTCTGAAATAACTAACTGTTAGAATTAGAGCATTTTCAGGTTGGGAAATGTCACAAGACTCATACTTTTAGCAACAATGGGCTACCATGGGAAACAGAGATGTTGTTCATCTTTCAGACTCTGGAGAGATCAGAATTCTAAACAAAACTTAGAACTGCAACAATTGGAATATGAAAAAAAAAGTGCTCATCTGGAAATGGTCTAAAATTCTTCCATGGCAGTTACTGGCAACAACTGAAGAACCTAGGTAGACAGGTCTGTCCTTCACAGGATGCAGGAAATGTTGTCGGGATGGACTTTCCCAAAATATTTTGTGTTTCCCTTCATAGTGGTTAAGAAAGCTACATCCTGCAGACAGTGGTTGTGGTGCAGAACACTGGAATTTGACACTGTAACTTCTGAACACTTGGCACTAAGTATGGTAGCATCCCACCACTGTGCTTGAAGACATTCATTGCAACTGCTACCAGTGAGAGTACTTGGACCTCTGAGAAGAACAGGAAAAGCTTGCAGGTTAGGTCTGGAACAGATGCTGCTTGGGAGTGAGGAAACTGTAATCAGGTCCTCAGTGAGGGTACAGACATTCAGCAAGACAAGACTAGTCTCAACACAGTATAAAGTTGGGGTATTGTGTTCTGCAAAACACTGTCTGTCCTTGAGGGAGGGAGAAATGAACTTTGGTGGATTTCATGGGGTTCCTCCAGATTTCAGGACTGAGGACTTGAGCTCAGTGTTGCTGAACATTTATCAACACACAAAACCAGCTCATAGCAGCTCTACAGGAGGAAGAAGACTCATCCATAGGCTAAAGTATGTTCCCTGACAGGTGCATCCTGGGTTAGTTGCCTTATAAAAGTCTTACCTTAACAATCCAGGGCAAAAATCTGGAAGAACTGTAATCACATTTGGCTCTTAAAGGTGCACTTTAAGTCCTCTCTGTGGGTTCACTTTAATCCTTGCAAAATGAGACTCTTGCAGTTGGGTGGTCTCTGGCCACAGGTGTACTTCTAATTAAAATGTAATGTGAAAAATCAGTGGAAAGGTCTGCAACAAGGAGCAAGAGGCTTGCTAAAGAGTAATTTTTATGTCAGGCTTACTGATTTAAAACAGGTAAGTGTTTGGGGCAGGTAGTGTTCATACAAAGCAAGTTATTTTGAATCCTTGCTGAAGTAGAAAATGCTCATTCATAAAAGACTTCCCTACTTTTTGTTGGGTTTATGATTACTATGCCTTCCTGCTTTATTTTGTCCTGTTTCAAAGCAAGCATGATACCAGAAAATTGAAAGAATTGATGATCCGCCTAACAAGACTTTGTCAGAGACCTCTCTTTTAATTCACCAGCTTAACTAAATGCTTTTCCTGCCTCCTTTGATTGGTATGCTCAAGTAGCTTCTCCGGCATGAAGCCTTTCCATATCTCATTACATGACACAGGATGTCCCTGGCAATATGACAATAAAAAGGGGTTGAGAATATCCAGGCCTTGTTGTGTCTGACACATCTCACTGCAGAGATCAGATTAAGTTGCCAGCATGCAGGTATTTCACATAATTTTGGATGTTTCACATTATCCAAACCAACTTCTAATTGTCACTGCAGAAGCTGCAAGTCTCCCTGTAATCCTGTGCCATACCTACAACATTTGAGGGGATCTTAACTGATATGATGTACTTATGTGTGAGCAGCTAAACACAACTATACACACATTATTTTGCTACTTCAGCTGAGAAGTAACACATATTAACATAAATTACCAGTACTTCTTCATCAGCATGGGCTAGAAACCTGAATAGCATTGGTGCAGACAATAATTTGCATTGCTACGTTATCTTGATTACTTGTCATTGTATGCTAGATCCTGCCTTTGCTACTCACCAGATTCTCCAAATTTTTTGCACAGAAAAGGGCTATTGGCCTGCTATTTCTAGTGAAAATTACTTTGCCTATTAACCATGCAGTCTAGATAGGATATTTAAGTCTTAGCTTGTCACTCTTGCCTTTCTTAGCCTGTGAAAAGAGACAGGCATCTCCAGAAAGGAGGAATTACCTTGCATCTCCCACCCCATGGACTATCAAATGTACCATGATTGACCAGCTAACTTGAAAAGTCAAGTAAGATGAGATGAATCCCACATTTAGGATCCAACTCCCGACAAAAATCAGATGTGCTTAATTTTAAACATCATATATTGAGATGGGCATTTGCAGAAATACTGGCTTTTGAGCATTTTCTAGCTTAAGCAAAAGTGGGTTTCATCATTCTACAATAACTTAACTCTCCCAAAATAAGAAAGTTTCTATATTCTTCTTTCTTCCTAAGTTCCCAGTTTTAACTGGCTAATGAGGAATAATTGTTTCTCATTCACTAATTTGATTTCTTATCATTTACCAGTTTCTTTTCAGGATTGAGAGCTGCCAACCTCACATTTATTTAACACCTGGTCTGTTCCGTGAAAGCTACCTTTCTCTAGTTCTAATTAGAGATATGTAAAGAGTGACAAAATTTATCTGTAAATTTTTCTGACAAGCATATTACTCATAGAATCATTAGACTGCGTGCTCTCCATGTAAACCAATATTTACCTTTTTCAAATGCATTGATTCTATGACTTTGTTCTTCATACACAGTTGAAGATTTTCAGAAGAGGGATGTAATTCATAATTTGAGATTCTTTTTGAATTGCTATTATTCCATTAAAGTCCCTTCAGTGTGGTATTCCAGCTCTCTAAGTCTCATGAAGGAAGAAGGGGTGGAGGAGAACATGTAGAAGTTATTACTATTTCTATTTTTTCTATTTTTTAGAGTAAGGGAAAAAATATCTTAACCCCAGATGGAAGCTGATTAAGGATTTGTGTCTGATTTTTGTTTGCTTTTTTTGGTGAAATTCTGGTATGTGTATTCAAATGGACTGCCGTATTTGGAGACATTCTAGGTGCATCAAGAAGTATACGTGGGGATTCCTAGGGATATCCACAGTGAGCTGTGCTGGGGTAGATTCCTTCACAGTTAGTACTCAGTAGATATTTGCAAGGATCAGATCCTCAGCTGAAGAGAACCAGAAATTCTACTACCTGTCCAAATCCCATTTTCCATCGCCTAATCCTACCAGATCATTGAATATTTGGAGTTGAATTTATTACTGCTTTAGAACAGGAGATAGCATTTGCTTGATTAATTGCTATATTTTATCCTCACCCAAATTGATGAGGATAAATTCAAATGTAGGCACTGTGTCTGTATCCCTAGAACGCCAAAGTAATCCTGATAAGTGCTACCTGTACAGTGCAGTTATTACTCACACATGGATATAATTTTTGCAAAGACTATGGACCCTATCCTGAGCTTCAGGTCACTCTGGGGAGGAAAAGATGAGAAGGTTTTGGCTAGGAAAGCTGAGAGTAGTAACTTCCATATTTCCCCAGCCAATGTGCTGTTCAGATGCTGAGATATAAGAGGGCTTGTTAGTCTAGAGAAGATAGATTAGTGAATTCATGTAAGTGAAGTTGCACGATAAATGTAATTTACCCCTGGATCCACAACCTGCCTGAGGCTTACCCTCCAGGGCTGCCTGTCTCTCTGCACAGTGCATCAATATACACATATACGGCTATAGAGAATGCATTTAGGTGTCAAAGGGTTGCTTCCAATCAATCACTCTTTTGGCCACCCCCTCTCTTTCCCTCTCCTCAGGGGACAATGTTCAGTGTTTTGTTCTTTCCAGCCATCATTTATTTCTTTTGAAAGAACAAGCCTTCTTTGTTTAGAGCTCCTACAAGTTGCACTGGACAGGAGGGGTGGGGGATTCTCTCACAGGGTCTCTGAGGCAAACCTCACAGCTGATTTCTGAGTACACCACATACCATGGTGTCACAAAGATACCACAAACAGAGAAAAGTCATGCAGCCATGTGTTATGGGAGCTGGCCCCATATTCATGCCAAGATTCTGGATTTCCTGGCACTCTAAAGCTCTTTGGACCACGGGGATTATACATTGCACAAGGTATCAGATGCCAAAACCTGACTTCTCAAAAAGCACATGAGAAAGAAATCACAATGACCTCTTAAAAAAAAAAAAAAAAAAAAAAAAAAAAGGATCCTATAGATGTGTTTTTAACAATAACAGATCAAGAAACTTTGCCTTATTAGACATTTATCCAGTTTATCTGCCTGCTGGCATTCTTCAAGTGCACTTGAACACACGCTGGGCCACCTCGGTTTGGGATCCTCTCCGATTTCACAAACCAAGCAAGGTCAACCCAGGGCATAGGCTGGATAAGATTCTTTCAGTGAAACCCCCACTGTCTATCAAAAATAGTCCTATTCTATCAGCCGGCAATTAACTTTTTGTTCAAGTTTTATCCCAGAGCTGAGAACAGCTGGAGATGTCCTGAGCAATGGGACAAAGCCATGTCCTTCTGACTGCCTGTCTGTTGACAAAGTGTTGTTACACTTCACACAACACTGGAAATATTCAGCCCAACTGGCCTATTCAAAGTTATGTTTAACTTACCTCCCACCACTCTACAGTGCTTTTGATAACACACTACACACAGTGTCTCTTACTGACTTCCTTCTGCCATGGAGGAGGTACAGCTCCAAGAGAGTTCCCTGGCCAGAAAAACCCTTGCACACTTGTTCTGCATTCAGCATGTGAGTAACGCTGTCAAACTCAGTTGTAGAATTTGCACCAGGCAACATCCACACTGATTTTTCAGGACTTAAACTGTGTACAGTGGGATTCAAGTAGCAGAAACTTTGATGTCTACAGTGTAGAAAACTACCTGAGCTTGTAGCTTTTAACTATCCTTAGAGTAAAAAGAAAAAAGATCTTAGGATATAAGCCATATAATCTAGTGACTGTGTCCACTTCAGGATGAGTAAAATGTGTAAAAGTGTCTGAATTAATTTATTTGGCTTAGTTTTGGGAGTCAATAAACTGCAGTATTTCTTGTTCAGCACTAGGAGCCTTGAAGTCAGCTCGAGCATGTTCTCAGGGAGTGACATCAGGCTGTGGGTTGATGAACACCTAAGCCATCACTGTCCATAAAAGAACCAGTCCCATTTACCACTGTCCTGTCATTCTCTCCAAAGTCACCAATAGGAATTCCCATCCTTAAAGCTTAGAACATGAAAAAGAATTCACTACTCGTTTTGGGTTTAGCAGAGAAAACTCAAACTTAGCAAGATTAGAAATAAAAATGGTTGTAAAGAAGACTCTCCACCTGCCCTTTCTGGTCCCACTTGCCTGATGAGTGTCTACACGCAGGCTTGCTTTCAATCCAGCAACTGTCAACAGCATTCTAGATCACAAAGCAGTCCACAGTGTTCCCTTTGGGGCCCAAAGGAATTTGTCGTCATCACTCTGGAAACCAGCACTCCTTTGTTCATCAGTCTTCTCTGCCAGGTCTCTGATCTTTCTATGGGCTCCATTCTGCCAACATCTGTGTTTCACTCTCTTCCTGCCCTCCATAAATGCCTTTTCCCTAGGAGGCCTTGCTGCTTTCAGAAGGGTTATAATTTCTATTTTCCTCTATTTGGCCCAAAGGGTAGCATCTGATACAAGACAAACAAGCAGTCTCTTCTCTTGCTGCTCAGCTGCATGTTTTGTAAAGGACTGATAGTTATAGCACATCTGTAGTTCAGTTTCCCTTCTTTTTTTTAAAAAATGTTAATTTTTCAGCTGGCCTGCTTCTCTGAATGGATTCTCCTTAGGTTGTTTGACTTTAACAGTGCAAGAGAAGGGAACCTCTGGTTTGTTAAAGACATGGTTGCAGTCACCTTGGGTCAACCCATGCTGTTGTTGTCCTGCATTCCAACCTACAAATTCAACATTTTGTTCAATTCCAGACTGTACAATAATTTCAATCAGATCCATACTAGTTTTAAAATATTTACAGAAATGATCCAGGATCCTACTGGAGGGTGAGTTATTTAGCTAGGCACTCTTTAACGTTCGATGCTCGAAAACTTCTCATGCCTTCTTTGGAAGAATACAGGTTCTGAAGTTTAGAGTTTCATTGGAGGATCACAACCAGGACCAATCAAGATTATAAAGACAGCTAAAGCCATCTCAATATAAGAACCACTGATATTGAAGTGCTCTGCAGTGCTGTAGACCAAGCAAACAAAATCAAGACCTACGGACATAACCAAGGCCCCCATGGAATATGAGAAAAGTCATGAAGATAGACTACAAATTTGGCTGCAATTGGATTAAAGAGAGTGAAATTATGATGATATCTGCAAATACCTGAATACCTGTAGCAGCAGCAACAAGTGAGAAAGTTGCTATAGCAGTGATGTATGTTATGCCAGAACCTATATCCTTGACAGCACAGAAGAGGGAGGAATCTGTGAAAAGGAGATGTGAGAAGCTCAAATGAAAAGTTTTATTAAGTGATTATTAAACTCTTCTGCAGTGCCAAGCACAGTACAAGACTGCCAGCTTGTCTCACAGCAAAACCCAAATAAAATAACGAAAGGGGCCTTGATCACAGGGTGTCTAATGGTTGTTTTTCTATCTGTTCTGGCTGACAAGCTCCACAACCCTCATCAGTCTGAGGGAGAAGCTCGGAGGTGGCAGAGAAGCTACTCTCAAGGGCAATGCTCTTTCAGTAAACTATGGTTCCCTTTGTAGATACAGGAACTTAACCTGGCAATGAAAAGTGTTATGAGAACCCAGACTACCCAGTAACCAGGGCTAACAGAGACTGGACCCATTCGCAAGGAAAGAGAAGGCGGCACTGTCTTTTGTCCACCTACTCATGGAGCTGAATTCTTTTGCCTAGATTGCTTCATTAGGTAGACCCAGAAGCAGCATCTAGGAACCTTGAGAGTGGGTGGTCTAAATTATTCATCACTATAACACAATGAAATACCATCTGGGGCACCTTCCTCCATTTCACACTCCTCAATAGGTGGTCTGAATATAATCTGTTCTTCATGCATGGGACACAGATGTCTACTGTGGAAAGGAAAACTTCCTCCTGAGGGGTAGAAGTGGACATCTTTTCCATTGTCCCCTGGTTTCAGCCATAAGGAGAAGTAGTCTGGTGTTGTCACAAGCATCAGTTATAAACAGGGATTTATAATGTCTGCATCTAGACCTAATGGCAACTGCAAACAGCATGTGGATGTTGATTAAAGCGATCCAGGTCCTGATTCAGCAAAGCATTTTATCACACATTTTGAATCTGGCTGGCTGTGGTTGCTGGGTTGTAAGTAAACGTTTGGCAGTGGCTTGTCAAAAAATACGCTCTAACCCAGCAGCAATGTAACCCAGGAGTCTGAGCCTATGACACACACAGGCTGAATGCACCCGCACCATCCACCTGGGAACATTGTGTAGATCAGGGTAAGGCCTCTTCAATATCTCATCTCTCCAAAGGGCTGGTACAAGTTTCCCATTTTCTGACACCATCAACCTTATGATTCTACATGCTGTGACCAATCTATTTTTAAATAACACAGGAATACAGCCCTGCCTACATCACATCTCTGGGGACATTTCTGCCATTTTAACTGAACTTCTCTCTTTTAGGAAGCTTTCTCCACACCTAGATTTCATTTGCCTCAACTTCATTTTCACCTCATTACTGTGGTAATGCTGACCTTACATGGACCTGAGAAGGTCACCATCACCACACCAGGTTGGCATAGAGAAGGCAATGCAAGACAGACTTCCTTGACCTATGATGTTGTCCACCCATCTGAACACAAGTGTTCTGTGGAATGTGTTAGCTGGCTTTAGGATCTGAAGGGAAATTTCTATGGCTAAAACTAGCGGTTCTGGTAATTCTCCAAGAGATGAAAGGGAGGAATATATAGCGCTGAGCGGAAAGGCAGTGCTGTTCTTTAGAGAACTGTGTGGGGCTGATGTAATGTTCTGTGCTGTGATATTCCCAGTAGGAAAATATGACTTCGGGTCACAGGTTTGCGGGTAGCCATCTTGTTAATGCAAAGGCAGCTCAGAGCAATCCAGCCTTCGTTTTTCCACTGCATATGCGCATCCATGTGGTTTTGCCTGTGAGCACAGAATCAATATGACTGGCATTGCATCTGTCAAATTCATGCTTTGTCTTGGTCCCTTCCCAGTAAAATACTGGCTCACCATTAGTGGATCTGGTGTGCTTCTTCTGTACAATTAATAGCTGGATGAGTTTGTGGGATGGATGGAGAAAGGGCTTCAGCACTTGCAAATCCCACAGCAAGTTCCTATCTACTCCCACTCACGCAAAAACACCATGGCAACAAGCTCAAACTGTGCGAATTGGCTGCAAAGTACTTTTCTTTAGTCAGTAACACAATACTTTTTCTTTCTCCAGACATCCAATATGTATTTGCACCCACCAAACACCCCTTACCAGCTCCCAAGATGATAAGCAATTAATTTGGTTAAGGCTTCCTTTCTTCAGAGTTAAAGCTGTTAGGGTTGCTGGCCTTGGAAGAGATGTTAAAATCTGCTCTCCTCCCTATCAGGCCATTCATGCAGAACACCACCTCGCCTCTTGGCCACTAAGATACAAATGATGTGAGAGCAGCTGCTGAGCTTGCAAAGCCTAATGAATCTGCTATCATGCCTGAGAAGCCTTATCTGCCTCGAAGGCATTTCTTCTACTGATCTTTCAAGCAGGAAAAGAGTTAGGTAGGCAGGTGATTTGAACACTACTCTCCAAGGCCATTTTCTACAGAGCCATAACACTACAGATCTATTCCTACTGTGATTTAAATTGTCTTTCCAACCACAGGTTAAAATGAAAGTGTCAAAATGTGCTATGACTCAATAAAATACAACAGGTGTTGCTGATTTCCTACCCGGTGTTTCTATACCACATTCTTAGTGCAAATGCTTGATCCTCTTTAATTCAGAGTCTAAGGTGTTTGATCTCAAAACGACATTTGAGCTCCACTGTACAGATTCAGGACATACTGATGCTTAGCCTATTGTCTCCACCAGAAAGCCATTGTGAGCTTGATAGCTGGCATTCCCATGTTCAGACACACTTTTCCTATCTTTTTCAACCTCTCAAGTATATTGCAATTTGAATTACAGAAGTATTGAGAGGCCCTGTGTAAAATGAAACCCCATTTGGAAAAACAAAATGAAACAAAAAAAAAGCAAACAAACAAAATAAACCTCAAACCCTAATAAAACAGTCTCCATAGTGAGGTGTTTCTAAAGACAATGCAGGAAGATAAACTAAGAAAAAAGGGAGGTGAATGAGCGGCATAGATGGGGGGCTATTGTCTTTGAATAGCAATAGGGTGCTTCTAAACAGAAAACAAAAACTTAAATTATGGATGTCATGTCGGCAACAAAAATTTGGCAGAAACCAGTGCCTGCAGTGAGTGGTGCTGAGCTGCACAAGAAAAGCTGCTTATTGTGCAGAATAATTAGAATCATTTGGCCCTCAAATTTGACTCTTGCACTCCTACCATAGCAGCATTTCTCTCAGCTGAAAGGGTGGCATTCCCATGATGGTTTGTTGGGATTTTTTATTTCCTCAAGACTCAGTGGTTCTTTGTTTTGAATGAAGAACTGGTGTACTGAATCCAAATCCTGCCATGGAAGGTCCTGTCATGAGCAGACTCACTCATTTCTTCATTGATAAAGTCTGAAAAGTATTAAAGTAAATGGGACGAAAAATACCACATGGTTTGGGAGTAATGTCTATTAACTGTGACTTCTTGTGTGATATTGGGCAAGCCTTTAACATATGCAATGAGTTACCCATAACTGTGCATTGCTCCTTAACTTAGACATAAGGCATTTCTATTTGTTTGTATAGCAAGTTGAAATTCAGTTCCTAGATGCTCTCCTGGATACAAATTTTACCTTTCCAGGAAGCAGCATTTTTTTTTTTTTGATTGTTTCAATGATGGAATCCATTTTTTTCCTGGGACGATTTTTCACCCTGAAGAGGAGTCTCACATGTTGCTCTCCTGCCTCTTGTGCTTGCACTCATTCTTGTTCATTCCTCTCAGATAAAGTAACATTTACTTAAGACTGGAAAATCTTACTTTATGAACCTTTTACTTCATGGCTTGGGCTTGGCTCAGCTGAAAAATTAGAGGCCACATCCTCACGTAGTATTAAATGGGAATCAGGCCAGTTTCCACCAGGGGAGAATTCAGCCTCCTCTGGCAAGAACAACGCTGCTCAGATCGAGCAGCGAGGGTTAACAGGCCGTCATGCTTCACTTTTAACATCATCTCTAACAAAAGGAGAACACAGAAGACAGAAAAGGAGCAAGATATTTTCAGAGGGAACATAAATATAATTGCAGTCAGAGGCCAATATTTTCCATGGTTTGCTGCAGTCATTCACAGGACTCAGACATCAATAAATGAACCTTTAACTTGCCTCCTAGGTCTGTTATCCGTTCCACACAGTGCTTTAATTACTTGGTGCCTAAGAAGCATTTTCAACATTGAAGTCTGTCACCCCTTAAGCTGTCTGCCCGACTCTTCATTTCACGAAAAAGATACACACAACCTCGCTTAGCCAATGGCAGGCTGGTCACACAAGTATTATATTTTTCCTCTTGCTTTCTACTGTTTCACCACTGTAGGAATTACACAGCCAAGAGCACAGTAGGAATAATGGTTCTATTCATTTCCCCCGGGACTAATTCTTACAGATGGCAAGCACTGTGATGGGGCAAATTAGCTTCTTATTTCATTTGGAAGCTTAAAGTTATAAGCTCATTTTGTTGTTGTTTACGAGACAGCTCACAGCAGAATGGTGCAACCCTGTACATTGCTGTCAGGAGGAAAAGAGGCAAATCCTGTACTAGTGGTGCTCAGAAGGTACGAAAGGGGATGCTAGGAGGACCCTGTCACTGCTGAGCCTGTACCCATCAAATGCTTAGATCTGAACTCAAGGAAAGCTTTATGGTTGCTGGGGCTCCCAGTCAGGTGCTGGTATGAACAGGAGGCTTAACAATGTTGCAATCCAGGATCATAGTCGTGGCAGGTTGGCAAATCAGGATTTGGAGTACTTCTGGGGAGAAAAGATAGAAATAAAGCACAGTTTCCACAAACAGGCTTGACTGCTGTTATATTACTTGGAAATACTATGAAAAGTCAGGAGATCCTTGTTTACCTGAAAAAAACAGCAAACAGACATACCCATGAATGTTTGCTTTCATAGTCATTTTCCTCCAGAGACTCACAAGAAAGCAGCAATTTCAAAACTCACCAGAAGATCCTTGCAAAATGAAGGCCACCTTTTTCCCTTTGGTAATCACTGTCTGATTGTGATTATCCACTGAACTATGGCCATGTGTGCTCCTGTACCTTTACCAGATGGCATTTCCAGACAGGGCTGGGCCTTCATGTACATCGTTGCTTGTCTGATTTTCCAAGAAGAAAATAGAAAGATACAGCCTCAGTTTTGAGTGAATCAGAATCTCTCTGGAAATTTTAATTTATATCAGTCACTAAACTGACCCATAATGTCCCCTTTTATGGGAGCTTTCATGGTCAAAGTCTCTTCTCATGAGTAATCATATACTATGAATAGTAATACAAGATGCTGGATGGGATTTTATTTGCTTGCAAAAACCCTGCATTTGTGTTTCAGACAGAAATTGTCAGTGAAACAAGTAACCATCATTCATCAGAGATCTTATTAAGAGCCATTTTCCTGCAACTACCATCCAAGATAAAGGTTTTATTTTCTGCAGTGTTTCAGAAGATCATAAGAGGTGTGTAACCTTTCCTCAGAGAAACTTAGAGTGAGTTTAGCCTCACATCAGAGATGTTATAGGTAATGACTTGAATCATACCAGTGAGACAGTTTCAAATACATGACAGACTCAAGCCTCAGATTTTCTGTCTTCTCTAGTCTTTATCAGCGCTGTAAAGAGCTCTGTGAATTTTCAGCATTTTGGCTAAAATTGCGTTTTCACTAAAATTACGTCTCAGTAATTGCTGAAGCTGGAATACATGACTCAGTTCTATTCCACCTAGAAGTCTATCAACATCACTGTTCATGTATCCTGATTTCTCATCTCCCTTGTCTTTCCATCTCTCTCAAAAGTCACCTCTGCTCTGACTTATTCCACATTGCTTATTCCTGTGACTGTCTGCTACTTAATTGTCTCTCTGTTCTTTACAGAAGAAAGAGAATAAGAGCTTGCTTCCCTTCACTTTCAGCATTTACAGTGTTCTGAGTTATTCTCCTTCAACTGGTTTTATAGTCTTGGAGAGAAAAATGTGCTTTCAGAGTATGATTTAGCTGGTCAATTTTTAGGGATGATTTGCATCCTAGATGCTACCTGTTGTATGCACTAGTTCTCTGTTTGTTATGAAAGACTTCAGTGTGCCTAAGACATGTGCATCTATATAACAAATGATCTTCATCTCCCTTCAAGCATCCTTGTGCACTGAGAAGTTCTTTGTTCCCTTCTCACCATATTCTTTAAGCCTTTTCTACCATTCAGCTTTGTCTACAAGACATCTGTTGCAGCACCACACTCTTGACATCTATGGTAATTTATCTTCCTTAGGATACACAATACTCTGTTCCTGAGCCATCAGAGTCTGAACCTTTTTTCCACAGTATGGCATGTCCTAGAAGGTACAAAACATTATCCACACATGATCAACTGAAATTAAGTTTTTCAGTTCCTGCACCTTCACTGTCCCTCGTTGACACTGAGTTTTTATTCTGGTGTTATTTAGGATGGAAACTGGGAGATATCTTCATGACACAGTGCAGAACAAGTCCACTGTGACAGAAAGCCATGTTAAGATAACCATCTTGCTTCTTGTCCCTTAGCTAGATGAGGTTTTCCATATGCTACAACCTTGTGTGTCTCTGTTTCTCAACATCTTTGTCAGTGATATGAACAGTAGGATTGAGTGAACCCTCAGCAAATATATTGATGACACTAAGTTTTGTGGTTTGGTTGACATGCTGGAGGGAAGAGATACCATCCAGAGGGACCTTGACGCACCTGTGAGGTGGGCTGATGCCAACCTCATGAAGGTCAACAAAGCAAAATGCAAGGTCCTGCATGTGGGTCAGGGCAATCCCAGGCACAGCTACAGGTTGGGTGGAGAAGAGATTTAGAGCAGCCCCGAGGAGAAGGACTTGGGGGTGTTGGTCAATGAGAAACTGAACATGAGCCAGCAGTGTGAGCTCGCAACCCAGAAAGCCAACTGTATCCTGGGCTGCATCAAAAAGAGTGTGACCAGCAGGTCGAAGGAGGTGATCCTACCCCTTTACTCTGCTCCTGTGAGACCTCACTTAGAGTAGTGAGTACAGTTCTGGTGTCCTCAACATAAAAAGGACATGGAACTGTTGGAACAATTCCCGAGGAGGGCCACAAGGATGATCAAGGGACTGGAGCATCTCCTGTATGAAGGCAGCCTGGAGAAGAAAAGGCTGCATGGAGACCTTATAATAGCCTTCCAGTACCTGAAGAGGGACTACAAGGATGTCAGAGAGAGAGTTTTCATCAGGCACTGTAGTGATAGGACAAGGGTTAATGGGTTTAAACTAAAATGGGAAGTTCAGATTAGATATAAGGAAGAAGTTGTTTACTGTGAGGGTTGCCCAGGAAGTTGGGAATGTTCCATCCTTGGTAGCGTTCAAGACCAGCTTGGACAGAGACTTAGGCAACATAGTTTAATGTGAGTTGCCCCTGTCCATGTCAGGGGGGTTGGAACTAGTCAATCTTAAGGCCCTTTCCAACCCTAACTATTCTATGATTCTGTGATTCTATGACATTACTCTAAATCCTACAACTTTGGTAATCTTCTACCTTTAAGTAAAAGCTTATTTCCTATTGCGTATTGCTCCATATAGAATGGAACTATTGCTGGCCATTATTTCTATTACTTCCTGCTGCTGAGAACTAGGAAGACCTCATAGCTCATAGGTTTGGTATCAGCAGCACCCACATAAGGCTTTTATTGTTCGTACATAGTAAAAGTGCACATATTTAGACCATATAAAGTCAACCATCCAACTGTTAATGAAGTTTTGATGGTCACCATAAGCAGAAAAGCAGCATATACCTTGTCTGCATCAGAGATGTTTCTAGTTCTACATAAAAATTTGAACTTTTCTTAAATAATTCAAAATATTCAAAAAGAAAACCACTGTCAACAGTATAAATATAATCTGAAAATTACTTTTTGATGGAAGAGGACACAACAATTTGGATTATAAAAATTTTGAAAGTATGAAATAGAAACAGCCTGTTAAAATTATTTAAGAAATTATAATGCTTGTTATAGCACATTAAACAGCCTTCAAATTGAAAAGTCATGACGACCTTAAAATTGATACTTTTCTGCTGAGACTAAGACAGAATATTTCCATCCTACAAATGCTACATTTGCATATGCACAGACACAGACATATGTTCGCAAAATGCAGTCTGCTAGAAGACGTGTCTTTTTCTGAAATTCTTATATGTGAAAAAAATATTTTAAATAAAAAATCCTATTTTCTACACAGAAACAATCTGTTTGAAAAGCTTCCAGCCACAAGTAGTTGAAGTTTCACACCAGTAGGAAAGTAAACCTTATTGTTCTCTAAAACCACCATACTATAAGAAAATGTTCTGGATGGAGTAAACTGCCTCAAAAGTCTAGGTAGTCTAGAGTAAGTATAGGTGATTCACAGAATCATAGAATGGTTTGGGTTGGAAGGGGCCTTAAATATCATCTATTACTAACCACCTGACACAGGCAAGGACAGCTTCCACTAGACCAGGTTCTTTCAAGCCCCATACAATCTGGCCTTGAGCATTACCATTGATGGGGCAGCCACAGCTTCTCTGGGTATCCTGTGCCAGGGTCCCGGCATCCTCACAGAAAAGAACTTCTTCCTCATGTCTCATCTAAATCTCCCTTTAATCGGTTTAAAGCCATTCCCCCTCTTCCTGTCCCTTCAGATCTTTTGCCAAAAGCCCCTCTCCAGCTTCCTTGTTGGCCTCTTTAGGCACTGGGAGCTTCTCTAAGGTCTCCCCAGAGCCTTTTCTTCACCAGGCTGAACAGCTCCAGCTCTCACTCTATAGGAAAGGTGCTTCAGCTCTCTGATCAAATTTGTTAAATTAAGATTAAAGTAATGTGTGAGGCTACAGCTTCTCCGTATCTTTTCTATAGGCATCCACCACCAGCACCTTGTCTTTAGAGAAAAGGATATCTACCTCTTCCTTAAGCTTATTGTTCAGGTGGCTCTACTGTACAGGTGGGGTGCATGTTTTGAGCAACCCGGAGCTGAGCTGCAGTTCTGTGCTAAGTCTCTGATCTGCTGCTTTTCCTGTTGTGACAGATTGACACTTCATCACAGTTTGCTTTTGAAACTGCAGATCTTGCTCACTGTTGTAGGGTGAGCATCTCCATTTTTTTTCAAGAGAGAAAAAAGAAGAAATAAAAATAAATGCCACATGTTGATTGTATTGAATCAGAAAGCCAACATTATTCTGCGGTGGAAATTCCTTCCTTACTCTGATGCCTCCCCCCAGGCTTTCTGTCTTTGCTTGGAGCCAGTGGTTACTGGAACCACCAAGCCCTACATTTTGTCAGGCCAAGTCCTCTCCTGCATCTACCACCACTCAGTCCCAAGCCCTTGAGGGAAAAGCCCAGGCTAGCAAAGCCATGCAAAAACACTGATGAAAGCCCATGTCAGCATCATACACGTGCAGAGCTCCCTACCTCTCTGGATTAATGATTTCTGTAGTAGACTCATTGGTTTTACAAGTGTACACTCAATGCAGAAAAGGGGAGGAAGAGAGGGCCAAGAGAGAAGGCATCAAAGTTTAATGACAAAATCATGGCTAGCTTTGCCAGGGCATTTCATTATATAAGTTGAGCAGTAAGATTGTTTCCTACGCCCCTGTGACCAAAGGAATGCAGGGAGCAAGCGGCTCGAACCAGACGGTGAAATGGATAGCTTACGGAGTCCAGGAACACGCGTAGGCTGTCCCAACCACCGCAGTATAAAAGTACAGCCTCGCCAGTGAATGAAAGAGCTGCTCCAGAGTTTCTCTAACTCCAGTCCAGGAGATTAAACAATTCATTCCAGGGTTTGCAAAAGAAAGCCTGGGCAAGCCAGCCAAAGGCAGAGTGCAGTAAGCATGCAAGGAGTTCAACTCAGGATTCCTTATTAAAGGAATAGAAATGACAAGAAAGTAAAATTCCAGCAGCTAAAAAGCAAAAGGCTTCATGACTCCAGGCTGAAGGGTTTATAATGAAATGCTGATGCTTTCTGTGTTATTTCATTTTTCCAAATCCATCTCCCAATCTCACACACACACACTCTCTTTCTTCTAACTTTGCACTCCGAGGTCTCTGAAGCTAAATTGGCATTATTATTTATGCATGCACTGCCCAGTGTCCTTACTTCACTGAATTATAAATTGCATCTGATAACAGCAAATATTAACAGATGATCAATGCCCATTTTTCTCCTTAAAGCAAGAAAAGACACATATCAGCACTTACCTCCCCAGAGGTAATTCTTCAGGTAGCAGGCTGCTAACTTGGATCAAACTGTTTTCAAAGACCACTGTAATAATCAACAAGCTTCCATGACTAATGTCAAAGTTACAGACTACTATATAAACAAGCTAGAAAAGCACCCTAAAAGTTAAGCTATAGTCTTGAAAAGAATGTGCATTTTCCCTTCTGATAATGTTTCACCAACCTTGAAACATTTATGGGACTTGAAGAACTGACAGCAAAGAGAGGTCTGGCTGTACAAGCTAGTGGTTAGTGGTCCTCTGGTCAAAGCTTCTGGTGTCTAGAATAAGATAGAAATAACCTTTGCAGACCTCTCCCAGAAAGGTACTCAGAGCATGAAAGTGTTTTATGACCTGCATTTTTCACTAGTTATAGCCCTAAAGCAACACCAATTGCCTCCAAGGTACATTGTAAATAAAAGACAGGCTAGGGACAGTGTGGGCCCTCGTCAGAAGCTATCAGAACTGGCTACCCTGGGTTTGGAGAAAGCTGAAGTTCTTAATGACTTCTTTGTCTCAGTCTTCACCGGAAAATGCTCTAACCACATCACACAAGGCATGGAAGGCAGATGCAGGGATAATGAGAATGAAGACCTTGGGCCCAATGTAGGAGAGGATCTGGTTCAAGACCATCTTAGGAACCTGAACACACACAACTCCATGGGACTTGATGAAATCCATCTGCAGGTCCTGAAGGAGCTGGCAAGTGAAGTTGCTAAGCCGCTGTCCATCATATTTGAAAAATCATGGCAGTCAGGTGAAGTTCCTGATGACTGGAAAAAGGGAAATATAACCCCCAT